>JAJEJO010000150.1:1003569-1030620 GCA_020662805.1 Glaucomys volans | reverse complement strand
TGTGTGTATGTGTGTGTCTGTGTGGTGCATCTGTGTGTATGTGTGTGGCTGTGTGGTGCATCTGTGTGTGTGTGTGTGTGTGCGTGTGTGTGGCTGTGTGGTGCAGCTGTGTGCTGGTGTCGGTGTGTCCCGTGGTGGCCTGGTGAGCCTGTGTGAAGGACAGGCTTGCCCTTCAGGGGAGGTGAAGGAGGGAGTGCTAGCCTCACATGGACTCAAACACACTGTGGTCACTATCTTGTTAATTGAATCTACAATTTTTGTATTTTTATGTATCAGTTGTTTTTTGCGGTGCTGGGGATTGAACCCAGGGCCTTGTGCATGCAAGGCAAGCACTCTACCAACTGAGCTATATCCCCAGCCCTTGTGTATCAATTAAAAAAAAACAAAACTGAATTTAAAGAAAAAATACAACTAAAATAATTAATTTAATCCTTCCTAGGCAGGAGAGTCTGCTGGCAGGTCACTCAGTCAGCCCCTGGTGTGGTGCCGATGGTGGCTCAGGTCCCTGCCTCAGTATCGTGGACAGCGCCTGCTGGGGACAAGCAGCCCGCGGGCTGGTCAGGACTGCCCGGCCAGCCAGGCTTCCCCACTGCGATCAGCTGACACGTCTTTATAAATACGCTATTAGTCTTCTACCTGAGTATTTGCTTTGCAATCTCCTATATTTCAAGTTCAATGAAACATCAAGTAAACTAAACATTACTATTAAAATTCATGCTTTAAAATTTCCAAAGTCAGAATAATCTCAGTGCTTTGAACTCTATTTGCCATATCATTTTGTCAAAAAGAATTGAATATTGACTTCATAGTAGGATGCAGCCTAATACCTTCACAGGAGACGCTGTGGTGTTGGGGCTCCTAGGGTTCTCTGGAAGCACCCGGGAAGTCCCCTGCTTGTCCTCCCCAGGCCCATTCCCCTATTGCCTCGAACCCTGGGGGAGGGTGACTAGCACTTTCGGAGGTCATTTTGGGGGTGCACATTTTTCTGAGCACAACAGATCTGGTGACTACCATGAAATTTTGTTCCACAGATTGGACTGAAAAAAAAAGTATGCCAAAAGGTCTGAAAAAATTGAGACATATTTTCTGTAAACAAAATATCATGGGACACAATGACATGTCTTCCCAGATCATGTTAGTGTCTGCAGAGGAAGAGAAATCATCTTAACATGTGCTCATGAACAATATTGTCTTCATTACAACGCAATCAATTTTTTCTTTTTTTCTTTTTTTTTGGTGCTGGGGATTAACCTCAGGGGCACTTGACCACTGAGCCACACCCCTGTCCCATTTTGCATTTTATTTAGAAACAGGGTCTCAGTGAGTTGCTTAGCACCTCACTTTGCTGAGGCTGGCTTTTGAACTCGCGATCCTCCTGCCTCAGCCTCTGCACCTGGCTACAACACAGTCAGCTTTTACCTCGATTACACTGCACCATCAATGAGACCGTTCTGGAACACAGCCGTTCTAGCATATGGCTAGGGTGTAGAATTGAACAATGGAACACTTTCCAGTGGACCGAGGAGAACTAATGCCCAGTCCCAGGGTTGTGCACTGTGGACAGTGGTGCTCCGGGGTCCCAGAGGCACACTTCTGGTCTGGCTGTGGCTCTGTGTGTTCAGAGGCATTTAGGAGAAAAGGCACTGGCGTTTGTCCAAAGCAAGCCAGGTGGCAGGCACTCAACCCTCATCTCATCAGCTCTGTCAGTGCACATTGCTATCAATGCTGAACATGAGAATATGAGCAGAATGGCCTCAGAGCCAATCAACTATGCACACATGGGGCTGGGATGCCCTCTCCACTGTGGACCTTGCGGCCTCTGAGCCACAGACTTGGCCTTCTGCACCAGGTCAGAGACCAGGGACACCATCACGAGGGAGGTCACCTGCAAACCTGAGCAGGACGGGTTTATGACCTCACCACGAGTTACGAGCTGAACATCCCCACATGCTTAGTCTAAGCATATTACATGGTGTTTCATTTTTCAGTTAATTCTTAACAAGAATCCTGTGAAGCCATTTTCTTCTGATCGCCTAATCCAGTCTGAGAGACTGAGAAGCTAAACAAAGAATTTGTGGAGTGAGGAGTCTGACCCAGGCAGTCCGACTTCAGAGCTGATCCTGCTGGGATCGCTGCCGTCTAATCCAGGGCCACATCTGTAACCGCAGACTCTGTTGTGCTCCTGTTCCATTCTGCCAATCCTCCACACACGCAAACTCCAGGCATGTGCTGGCCCTGGAATCGGAAGGCGCAGAGCACTCCCATGGTGCAATTCACAACATTTGCAAGACACTTCAAACACAGCTGCCACGTAAAGTTCAATGTGATGGCTCCCATTTTCAGGTTGAGCAAGCCGAGGCCCAGGGTCGCCACCACTCTCAGGAATGAGATTCCATACTAGGTCATCAGTACTTAGGGGCAATGACCGCAGTCTCTAGTTCATTCCTCAGGGCAGCAGGAAGGTGAGACTCTCCAGGCTTTAACAGAATGCCCAACACATTGCCTTCAAAATATTCCAGTAAAAACCATCTCTGAAACAGGTACTGGCTAGTCTAATTCTTTTGCTATTGCTTATTGTTTTGTTTAAAGAACTGCTAATTTTTTAAAAAAATTTCTTCTATGATCTGAATTATATAAACCTCAGTGGTTTAGAATTTATTGCCAAGTCTATGTATGACCCTAGGTTTGGGGCAAAGACTGAATATGTGTTAAGGAAATATATTCTCCTATTTCGAAGAAAACCAGGTAGAACAGAACTGGCTTTTTTTAAAAACAAAAAACAAAAACATATCCTAAATTGGATTCAAAACAGAGAGAGACCCAAACATAATGATGGTGACATTGATGTTTCAAATGACACACTGCTGTGGTTTAAATGGTCCCTAAATATAAGTAGCTTGCCTAAAAACAGAACGCACCAGCTGCCAATTCTCACCTTGTTGCCAGTGAAGTTAAAGGAGGCGTCTGCGGTGTTCAGAGTCGGCAGGAAGCTCCTGGGGGCCCAGACACCACGTCAGAAGTAGTATTTATTAATTTCCTTTACAAATGCCTTTTCTGCAGCCTCCCAGGAGCATTTATTTCTAGAACAAAGAAAGAAGAAAAAATAAATAAATCCTAAGTGGACGTGTTTTAACTCCTTAGTGAACTGAATCACTGCACGAAGATTCTTGCTCAAAGGAAAGGTGGTGGCAGGGGGGAGGCGTAGGCTTGTAACTCGTTCTTAAAATCCACCTTCCCGTCCAGAAGGCTGTTTGTCCTTCTCCTTTCTCACATGTTGCTCTGCAGCATGGCTCTCTTGTTAAGGTTTGTATAGTTTGTATAGTTTGCTCTGTGAGGTGCTGGCAGGCCTTCCTGTTCCCAGGCTCCTGGAACCTGGCGGAGCCACGCCAGCAGACCTGGAAGCCTAGGTCTTTCCTGTCAGGCTGAAGAGTGACTGACAGGTGTTAGGCCTTTGCTATTGTCAGTGCCAGGGTTCAAACCTAAGCCTTGCTGTGTCTTAGGATTGGGAAAAAGATCTCTCATCATTTCTAAGTACCAGTTTTCCCATTTATAAAATCGTTGCCTGAGACTTTTGTGAGAATTAAAATGCTGTGACACACACATGAGGAGCTGGAACCAGGTATGGCCTTGATAGGAGCGGTCCGCCCTTCACTTGATTCAGCCTGTGTTTCTTTTGAAAGCAGACTCTTCCCCCAGCTGGCAGAGGCAGCATGCTCAGGGCAGCTAGGGGCCATGAACCTACACAGCGTCACCACCAGCTCAGTGTTGAGGACACAGATGTGAAGAGTCAGCAACTCAGACAACTGAACTCTGGCCAGGGGCAGGTGACCAGCTCCCCACACCTCTGTGGCTCTAGCCAGGCAGGGGACTTTGGGAACGCAACTGCTTCTGGACTGCATTGGCCCCGCAACGCCAGCTCGGACCATCCCCAGACCAGCTGCCCAAGGGCCAAGGTGGCACCCATGCAGCGTACTCCTTCTGGGTTCCTTCACTCATCTGTAATAACCATGTCTAGGTGGCCTGCTCTTCAGGAAGGGGCCCGATAGGCCAGGTGAGGAGTCCTGGTAAAAAATGGTTAGGAAACCCCAGCTTCTCTTTTCCTCATGCTTTACAAAAACCCCGGAGAGATGAAATCATGCTGGACCTGAACAAATGGTTCCTGCTGGTGGTTATATAAATATCCACTGTTAGTAATTCTATGACCAGAATTGATTCAGGATTTCCAATATCAGTTGAAACTCGAGGACTTCCATTTCAGTGTTGAATATTTTACTACTTGGGAGGCTGATTTAGTCATATTTACAAACATAAATCTACATACTGTCAGTGAAAGATCTGCTTAAGGGCTGGAGAAGGACCTTGGTAATTTCAGTCTTAAGGACCTTGGATCCTTCCAGTCCCCCTGCAGCCCTGACAGCAGCACCTGGAGTCTTCTTTTCATGCTTTCTGAAGAGAGTATTGTGGTGATCTTTGCAGCAATGCCTATTTTAAAACCAACGTGAACATACAAACACATCACCCTTCGTTCTGTCTACCAGGTCCCTTTGAATGCACATGAAGATCTGTATTCCTCTTTTGATGAAGGCATGATGGATATTGAAAAATCATGGTGAAAAATGAGGTGTAGGGGAGGAAGAAGTCACGACAGAGGGGAGAAGGCAGAGTGTGGAAAGCTGGGGGGACGGCCGCTGCTATCTCGTGAGATATTGGGTCTGCCCACCAGTCAACAGTCAGAATCGAGGGGTAAGCGCTATCTTAGCTACTATTCAGACTTTAAAAGAACAGAACCAGAAACCCCACCTCTGTGCCCCGAGTTTTTCCTCCCTCACCTGTTACTGTTAGGATGCAGCCGAGTCCATCAATGACCCTGCTGGAGAACTTCCCTCAACAGAGAGCTCACGCTTTCATAGTTGAACCAGAGCCCCTGGTTGTAGAGTGAGAGGGAAATGAGGCGTGTTGGGGAGCCCGGCTTCATTCCCAGCACAGCACATGTCCAGGACGGCGCAGAAAGTCGGCCCTTGGAGGACACGCCTGCACTCCGAGGCACCAGTCTTGATCCAGCAGCTCTCCTTTGTCCCATGTGCACGTGACAGTCCTTCAGTAGCTGTCACTATGCTCCCTCACAAAGGCCCAAACAATCAGCGAAGGTTCCAAGTGCCTCCTCAACACCACACCTTCCATGAAGGGCCATGTCAGCTGTTCAGACCAGCCCTGTCCAGCTGTGGGGACCCTGGGGCTCTCTCACTGGCTCTCCCGCCATGTTCCATTCCTGGTGCAGTTCACGCATGGGGACAATCAGGGAAGATCAGGGAAGCACACTGGGCTGATCTGATGGCACTGTGGAGCCGAAGGCTGCATTCCCCCGTCACCTCCAGGGCAGCCCCGCAGGGCTGCAGCGGGTCCCACCGCAGTCTGGGGCTTGGTGGTTGATGTCCTGTTGAGCACAGCTGAGGACCAGCTATTGTCCTGTCATGGGTAGGGATGCCTGGAGCAGGGAGCTGAGTGACGGGAGGCATGGGATGTGACACTGCCCACCCACAGTGGGACCACTCACAGCTGGGCCTTCCTGGACAGGCAGGAAGTCCATTCTCAAAAGACTTCACTCTTTCCTCCACTGCTTCATGGCGATGTAGTGATGGACCTTGGGTGCACTGTTCTGACCAGGGTCAGCAGAGGGTCTAGTCAAAGCACCGGGAAGAAGGTGCTGGTCCGCTCTTCACACCGCTGGTGGGGAGGCCCTGGCTGAGACAGTGCCTGCTCCGTGGGTTGGAGGGCACTGTCAGCCCCGGGACTCCAAGTTCCTCCTGCTCATCTCAGTTGTGGCTCCTCTTCTGCCAATCCACGTCCTCCAATTTCCAGCCAAAGAAAGTATTCTTCTCACACAGGCAAGGCCTGGTGATGTGTATTTTAAGAATCTATAAAATTCCAGGTGGGGGTGATATGTGTGAGGATTACTCATGGCTTCCTAAATCTGTGTAAATATGCATAAATAGCTATGAATTTTACTGATTTTATACTCACTTATAAAAATTTGTAGAAGAGGTCTGCAGTTACACGTAAAGTCGACGCTATGATTATCAGGCTCAGCATATGACCTTGCACTTGGCTCAATTATTTCTTCATATGAAGTTGTCATTGATTTAAAAGTAAAGAGAAATTTAAGGAACTTTTCTGTTTTTGCTAGTAAGAATCTAAACATGATATTTTTGCCTCTAAAATTAAAACATGCATATCATAAAACTTTGTGGTGTTAATGTGTTCATTGAGAAAGAAGCTTGAGTGATTCCAAAAATTAAATTGGTGGACAATAGGAAAATGCATATTACCAGGAATTTTGGTAACTAATATTAACTAGAAATTGATGGAGTCAAAATCTACGCCTTTTCATTTTTTTTTGTTTCAAATTAAAAAGAGAATTATGACAAGCTCATCTGCAAAATATGAGTCACAGTAGCTACACTGTGCAAAAATATACAGTAAAAATAGCTGTACATGCATGGTTTATACTCAACATCTGCAAAAATATAGGTATTTCTAAGCTCAGTAGTGCAAAACTAAGATGTCTTAGAATGTATTTATAGTTTATCTATGGATAGATCAAAATCTGCAATTCTGATTCTCAAATGAGATTTCTCTAAACTAGCAATGCTCAAATTTTTGTATATAGCAAAAATAACAAGTGGCATTTTGAACACCATATCCTAGAGGCTTGTATCACTAGGATCTTAAAGAGTTGGTGTGGAGTGGGCTATAGATAGCGACTGAGACGGGGTGAGGCAAGACGGGAATTGCTGTCCCAGAGTCAGAGTTTATGACGTTGTTGCTTGCACATTTTTAGAGTTCGTTTTAAGTCTCAATTGCCATTTACTCCCTGAGCACCTGGGGGAAGTCACTCAACAGTCCCGAGCCTCGGTTTGCAACCTGTGATATGGGATCCTGGTGGTGAGTTTCCTGGTCTAGTGAGAAGGTAATGATCCTACAAAGGTGACTGACTGTGATGGGAGTGGTTGTCATACAGGCTGCTTCCATAATATGCCAAGAAAATGTCATGCAGGGTACCATGATGGCTTGTCATGGGCAATCTCATTGCACCGTTGGAAAAATGGAGACACTTGATTAAGTTTAGGGTCGCAGGTTGAGGAGTAGTAACAATGGCACAAGAAACCTGTGCTGAGATGAGATTCCCTTGTTTTCTGCCGCCCTTCTGGCCTCATTAGCTCTATGCTCCTGGGCACGTGGTCTGTCTGTGAAAGGCTCGCCTCTGGGCCATGCGGTTGCCTTCGTGCTGACCAGAGATGAGGGGGTGGTCACATCTCCTATGTGCAATGGCACTCTTGGACTGGGAAGGGAAGATCAGTCAGGAGAGGCATCTTCCTGGCGTAGGCTGCTGTTCTCACAGGAAGCTGGAAAGACTCCTCTCTGGTGTCTCTGATGCTGGCCTAACCCAGGGGACCCTCTGGTCCTGCGTAGGCACTGTGCCTCACCACATGACACCCTTCAGCCCACTGTCTTTTCTTGGGGACACATATCACTGGATTGGGCAAGAAGCACAGCCACCATCATGATCTTGGGTGACACCACCAACATGTGTCCTGACCCTGAAGGCAGCACCAGGGGAGAAGTGCCTTTGCTAGAGGGTGGGACCAAGGATGGAGAGTCCAAGCCAGCAGCAGGGGAAGTGCTGGCAGAGGGAGCTACCTTGTCTAGGAAGGCAGTCAGTCCTTTGAGTAGGGGGTGGTAAGAACTGTCCACCACGTCAGTCACATCATGGCTGGTGGCATTCTTTTAAGTTTTTTGTTTGTTCATTAGTTGTACATGACGATAGAATGCATTTATACTTTTGGTAGATCATACATATGTGGAGTGTAAACTCTCATTTTCCTGATTATATGTATCTTAGGATCACATCAGTCATAGCTTATGATTTTAACAACAATTACGCTATTCAACCTTTGGCTTTTGGGGATTGGCTTCCTTCACTTAGCATGCTATTCTACAGATCCATCCATTTACTGGTAAATGTTGTAAAGTCTTTCTTCTTTATGGCTGAGTAATACTTCATTGTGTATGTATACCACATTTTCTTTTTCTATTTATCTCTTGAACGGGGATAAAAAAAATTAGAAGTTCAGTGGAGTAGACAAG
This sequence comes from Glaucomys volans, assembly GCA_020662805.1. NCBI lineage: Eukaryota > Metazoa > Chordata > Mammalia > Rodentia > Sciuridae > Glaucomys > Glaucomys volans. The sequence continues at coordinate 1,022,475 of JAJEJO010000150.1, read as the reverse complement.
GAGAATGAAGGGAAGGCAGGAAGGATGGGACAAGGATTGACAGTGGGATGAATCTAATGTCACTTTCCTATGTGCATATGTGAATACACCACCATCATGAACATCAACAAGAAATTAATTTAGAAATAACTATTAGTAAATGGCAGAGAGATCAGGAGAGCAGAGGAAATAGCAGGGGTTGAGAAGTAAAAGGGAAGGGGAGGTATTGGGGTCTGAATTGGAACAAGATATATTCTGTACCTTTATAATCATGTCAGAATGGGCTCTACTTCCCCGTGTAACGAAAAGCAAAACAAAACAGAAGAGAATTCCAGCAGGCCCTTGGTGCTGATGGACAGACACAGAGCCCCTTTCCTTTTCCTCTAGATAAAGGACCTCTGAGTGAAACCATCACTATGGGCAGCAGAACAGTGCCCTTGACTCTGAACCATCAGGTGGTGACATTGAAGTCTCTCCTACAGAGAGGTCCTAATTAGTTAAAGATAACGTAGCGGAAACGTAGTCTGTCTGGGGAGGGGCACAGGCTGGGCTCCCAGAAAGGCCAGCAGCCTGCTCTTTTCGGGGCAGCTGGGAAGATGGGTTTCTGGGTTTGTTTTTACGGGTGCACTTTCCTCTGGGACACTCAGCAGACTGTGGGATGCTGGACACCTGCCCAAGGAGTCTGTGATGTGGTAGACGTTCATTGTGTACCATCTCCCGGGCACACTCCTGAGGACGGTCCCTTGGGCTCACAGAACCGAATCACATTCCGCTCCTCCTGTTGCTAGAATGGAAGAGAAAAGGATGTTTGCTCAGAAGGCACGGACTTACGTAGTAACTGTTTACAGGAAGTCAGGTATACTTATTTAATTAAAAAATATATTTAAAAAAAGGCAGGGGAGACAAAAATGGCCAGGAGGGAGGAGCCTGAGGACCCGAGGATCAGAACTCTCTAGTCCCAGGACTGAAGGGCTCCAGCCTCCACCAGCCTCAACTAATAGGATTTATCCCTTATTGACACTTTGTTGGGGTTTTATACTTTCACATCTGGATCTTTCAGTGATGAAATGTTGCAGCAGAGACAATCTATACAAGCACCAAGCCAGCCTGCAGGGACGGCTGCGCATGCTGGGGGCGCTGGGCTGGCGGTTCCTGGGTCCCAGTGGTCCACACAGGGTGCTGTCTTTGTCCGTGACATTTCCCAGCCCGGCATGATGGGCCTTTTCCCTCACTGCATTGGTTTAGGACTGCGCACAGGGAAATGAGAACAATTACAGTGATGAGCTTCCTTAAATGCCCATTGTTGTGAGTGCTGGCTTTTAGTGAGCAAGGTTTGAGGAGGTTCATCCATTCTTCTGGGGAAACTATCCTTTGAGACAATTTTAGTTAGTTTCACTTCATTAAAAAAACAAAATCATACATATGTGAAAATATTAGTAAACCCTGATGAATTCTAGAAATACAAGGCACTGAAAAGTAATGTTAGGTCCCACACAGTGCTGGAGAACTTCAACACAAAATAGTAACAAGATGGGGTAGCATCCATTTTCCACCACGGAAGGTATTTTAGAGCTGGGATTTCAGTTAACTGCTAAAGAGGGATTCTGAAGGTTTTAACCTGAAAACAGGTTTGAAATGCACATGTCGCCTCAGGGAATTGCTTCCAAGTGCAGGCATTCATCTATTAGATATCAATGAAAATATCAGTCTGGATTTTGCATATCAATGTCATTATATACTAGTTTAGATTTGATGCCTATTTCTCCTTATACATATAATAATTTTATATGTATATAGTAGGTTCACTAATTAGTTAGTATTATAAATAAGTTTAATAGGTTTGAATTTTAACTTTGAATTGCCACCTGAATGGGGATATAAAAGAATTGGCCAAAAGCTTAACACAGTGGTATTGGCCACAATCCCTGCAACTGCGTCTTAGACCAGAACCACTGATGTGTAGTCCCTAGTTCTGGGGAGGAGGAACCACTCAGTGGCTCAGGAGTGGGACACACTCACCCCAGCTTGAGACTCCTGGGCATAATTCCTAATGCCCTGAAGACACGGGGGTCCCTGGTCTTCTTGACTCTGAATCTGAGTGTGCCCACGCGCGTGCATGTGTGTGTGTGTTTGTGTGTGTGTGTGTGTTGCATTTTTGAAACACACATATATAATGTTTTAAAAGCATTTATCTAAAGCGATTCCAGGGGTTGTTGCTATGTATGTAGACCGAGCTGATTAAAAAGCATCGGTGTCTTAAGCTATTTTTAATATGCCACACTTAAGGATACAGTTGTCTGGATGACTATGTGTAATTCTGATTTTATTACAATAGCCTCAGTGCCCCTCTTTCCTTAGGAGCTGAAACCTAACAGGAGACACACTCTGGTCCATGGCTCCCCAGCCCCCTCCAGCCTCCCTGGCTCACAGCAGACAGCTCATCTGGCAAAGGCACGCCCCTCCGACTAGACCCAGCTTTAGGCCTGACCCACCTGCTGAGTCAATTAGACTTAATTGTTTCTTTCCCTGCCTCCCTCCTGCTCCTGGGAGAAGGCACTGCTTTTCAGTGTGGTTTAGCTCTCTCTGGTAAAATAACAATCACAAGGTAAAGCAGGAAGTTTGAATCCAATCTTTTTAATTATCTATCTCAATGTGGAACTCACTGCGAATATATTTTCAGGCAGGGCCATTATGAAGGACTGATCTAAGGGAAGTGTTTTTACTTAAACGGGCTGGAGTTAATCATACACAACACAGAAAATCCACGAGGCAGGAATGGGTCCCACATTTTGTAAGGATCAACTAAATTTACTTCTTCATTTGTTTGCACTGCTGGGGACAGAACCCAGTGCCTTGGGTGTGCTGGACAAGAACTCCCCACTGAGGTCCAGCCCAGCCCAGAAATACTAAACTTATATTGACAAATAACTCTTAGCTTAGACAGTGCTTCCACAAACGCCAGTGTCTGCACTCTTCTCAGTGGCTTTTACAAAAGAAGTGTTACTATCTAATTTTAAGGACACTAGGCTGAAAATAGGTGATTTGCAGAAGCCACAAAATTAGAAACTGGTGCAAGAATAGAATTAAAAAAATGAAATTGCCTGACTCTGAAATAATACTCTTCGCATTTGATAACTGTTTCAAAAATGTAATGCTGAGAGTGATTTTATTTTGCAATATAATTAAAATTAGAATTAAGCCAGTGCTCTGTAATTCAACCTACCTGATTTTCCTCCTGGCTTTCATCAGCTGCTAACCACAAGCATCCTGTTAAATATTTTCCACCTAATGATACCTGGAGGTGTGGTTGAGCTGGCAGCTTTTTGCAGAAAAGCAATAGGGGCATACCAAAGTTCACAGAAGTGGGGCACTGTCTTTCCTAGAGGGGTCCTGGGACCATCCATTCGGGGTCCTTGTCACAGCCCTGCTTCCTACCACCCAGCCCCAGACTTGTCTCATAACTGAAGGGCCATGATATGTCACCAGAGTATCATGAGAATAATTTAATGGCGGTAAAGTAGTAGCACCATGTGGTTGTTCAACAATTAGTAGTTGTTATGGTATAGATAATGGTGTCCCCCAAAATCTCATGTATGAGACAATGCAAGGAGGTTCAGAGGTGCAATGGTGGGGTTTTGAGACATATCTTGGTGGGGGATTCTGTCATCATGGAAGAGGTTGCAACAGTTGGAATAAAAGATTTTCTCCTCTTAAAAAAAAAAAATTGGTGAATTAATCTCCTGATAGAGATTAACTGAGTGGTGACTGCAGGCTGGTAGGATGTGGCTGGAGGAGGTGGGTCACTGGGGTGGACCTCTGGGGTATATATTGGTGAGCTGAGCTTAGGCCTCTGCTCCCTGGAGTGATGTCTTGAGCTGCTTTTTCTTCCACCACCTCCTTCTGCCATGATGTTCTGCCTCACCTCAGGCCTCAAGGAATAGAGCCAGCCGCCTATGGACTGAGAACTCCCAAACCATGAGCCACAAAATAAACTTTGCCTTCTCTAAAACTGCTCTTGTCAGGTCTTTGGTCACAGCTATGAAAAAGTTGACAGAAACAGTATTGGTGTCACCTTTTACTTCCTGTTGCTTTAAACTTGATAGATTTGAATTAAGTCCAAGTTTCCCCTTATCCAGACATTTGTGAAAATACCTGGTACCCCCGTAGCGGCCATGGGCTCTTTTCTAACCCCAGGGGCCAAGGCAGTTGCCAAGGCCTGGTTCCTCCGCAAAGGTTCTGATTTTTGACCTTCAGCATCTTACAGTGCAGGCTTTTCCCTCGTCGCAGGCTCCGAGATCCAGACACCCGCCCTGTAGAATCATCACTCCTGCGAATTCTCCAGGTGTCCCGGAGTACGGGATGTGCACTGGCTTTCCTGGGGGCTGTGCGTCCTCCAGCCCGAGGGCCGGCTTACTGTGGGCTCTTGGCTCTCCGCTGACTAACGCAGGGGCAGCTCCTTGCCTCTCCTCTGCCGCATTCCCTGCTACTTATGGCGGAGGGACGCTCTCCTGCCAAAATCAAGTAAAACTTTCTTGTTGAGCTTTAGAGATCCCTTCTTAAGGAAGCTGCTCTCCAACCCACACATATCACAAGATGCGTGGCAGACGGGACCCTCTCTGCAAATGAACCTGCCCCCTCCCCAGGGCATGCCACTCACCACCTCCTTCCAACAAACCCAAAGAGAAGGGGAAGGGCAGAGTTCTCAACACTGGCTAGCTGAGGAAGCAGGCCAGGTCCTTCCTGGGCTGTGTCCCCTCCTTCGGCACTGCCTCCCATGCTCCACCCTAGGAGGGCAGGGCTCAGGCCCAGGGCCACCGCTCCTGTGTGCTCTGCTCCTTTTCAACTTTTCCCCTCTACCTGAAGGCCCAAGCAGCGCACCCGATTCAGATCTGGTTCCTCTCATTTTACTGCTCATAAAAGTTCAGAAATTCTCTTGCTACCTCTGAAAAACACTTTTCCAAAGAAATTACAGGGGTCCTTTCCTCCGCTCCCTGCTCCTGTCACCTTGATGCCTACCAAGACCTGCTTCTTGACCCGATTTGATCTTTCTCATTTCTCTATGATTCATCCTCAGACTCCCTCTTCCCTACTTTAGTTATAGTCCCAAAATTGGAAATGACAAAAAGATGAAATTCTAGTCTGTGTTTAAAATAACGGGAAACCGCCTGCAGAATTCCCAGGGCAGTTTGCCTTCAGATGTTATTTCACTCTTCCCCTCCTTGCTCCTCCTCGGTATCTGGGACTCCATGGATCTTGATCTGGTGTATTTACTCCCCAATCTGTGTGTTGCATCAAATCCATATTAATGTACAGCTCTCAGGACATAATAATATCCAAATCCTTTCAGCACAATGTTTGAATTTAATTGAAGCTTTATGGTGTGTGAAGGAAGATCAAGCACATCGCCATAGCTGCTCCTCACTGCCCCCTGCACTTGCCACCAAGATCAGCTTCTGTTTCTTGGTTGCTTTTTCCAGATGGGGTGGGAATAAGTAAGACTGTGTTTTCTGATCTTACTCATTGTTTTCCTTCATTTCTGAGAAATCTACCTCAATTACTATCACTCAGTAAGGAAAGCCAGCACCAGTGTGACCATTTCACTTGTTACCAACGCTGTTAGAAAGGAAAGGAGAGTAGAGTGGAGGGTTTGGGAGTTGCCAACTCCGTGTAAGTAGACCTTGGTGAGTTTCTAACTGTAATGATGTAATTTCTTGCTAAGGTTTTTTTTTTCTTTCTAAGATTTCTTTCTTTCTTTCTTTTTTTTTTTTTTTAAGTTTCTGCATCGGGAGTTTACAGCATGTCATGCAGACGGCTGGTATGAGTTACACCATTAATGATACTGTGTATTGAGGAAAAGCAGTCAAGTTCATGATGATTGCTCTACTTATATACTAGTGTGCAAAGAGAGAGTATAAGGGCGATGTGGAAGCAATGCATGTCAGCACAGTAACCAAAGCAAGAAGACAGACTTAGCAAATGAATCCTCCATCTCCCCTGGTAGAGATGCAAATGAAGGACTCAGTGTGAAGGCAAAAGGAACTTTCTCAAAACAGAATCGTAAAAACTGATTGAGGAAGTAGTTCACCAGGGTGCCCAGTCCAAGAACACCCAGAATCTCTGAGCCACACTGCCCAGACCTCCCAAGAGCAGCAGGATATCTGTCACCCAGTTAATGTGAAAACAAGAAGCGATCTGGGCTTGGTTTAATGTCTGATTTTCTAGGACCAAAGCCACCAGTCATTTTTGAAGGCAGGACTTTCATCTTAAAAAATGCACTGCTGGGCTGCTGTGGGTACCTCTTGATCATTCACACATCAGTTGCAGAAATAACATGACCCCCATCTTTAAGCAGCGTGGGTTTTATTTAAAGGGATGGGATGTTTTAAGAAACTGAATTTCTCGCCTTACTCATCATGGATGGGAGATTTAGTTCCACCTTTCATTGAACAACTCAAGACCAGTCACAGTCAAATCCACATGCTATATTCAAGGCATTCTATGATCCAGAATGGGGAGATGAGGTCGCCCAGCTCAGGCAACCTCACCAGGAAGAACTTATAGCTGATGGACAGGAACCAAGCAGGGGCTGAGCATGCCCTGGACATCTACCTGCCTCCTCCGCCATCCCCAGCACACATCCTCAGGCTGCCTTTGTTCTGGTGTAATTTTCTACTATTTTGTATGTTAGGTCTTTAAAATTGTCCTTTACTATGAAAATGTTTATTAAGGCAAGTTTTCGGTGACAAAGCACTCTTTAATAGTTTTCTCAATACCCTTCCTTCAAGGATATATGCAACTGCTAAAAACTTGACCCCTTGTCAGATGAAGTTGCACTTGGCCTCCAGCCCATGCCTCTGACTGCAGTGGTTCTGGTGCATGGAGCTGGCCATTTCACCAAAGACCCCACCCTGCAGTGTCTTCCATCACCTGTGAGGCTTGAAGGTCCCAGGCAAGAACTCCTGTCCATATTCAGGTTGCAAGATGTGAAGCTTTTAATCCTTAGAAAGTAAGTGTGCTTAGTAAAATTATCCTGAGATCCAGAAAATATCTTTGGGAAGATCAAACTGGGGAATATCTAAGAAAATTTGACACAAAATAAAAAGAATACTTTTTTTCTGTGTAGTCCTTTTAGTGTTAATTTATTAATTGCATATAAATTATATTTATCTTTGTTGTTAAAATTAAATATGGATAAAGTATCTAAAACTTTAAGTAATATCTATATTCTAAAGTTATGATGGATATTATACAAAACTGAAGAGTAGGTTTTGGATTACAGCGGGAATTCAATGATAAAGGGTGGGCCGTGATTCCTGGCTAGGGATCCAGCTGACAATTAGACATGACCTTTCATCTTTTAACATGTGATTTCAAATCAGGTACGAGTTACCCTGGTACCTGACCTTAATCTGCAGGTGTTCTCCCGCATGCCTGGGGGTTGTGTGCAGGTAACGCAGTGTCCAGCCTCCACCACCCCAGCAACCTCAGGAGGAAGAGGAAGGAGCAGAGCTCAGCTGAGGGACCCGGGCTGGAGACTCGGTATGAGGTTTTATTCTAATCCTTCACCTGAAGTGAGTCAGAGTCTTGTCTGAATCTCAGTTTCTCTTCCCTTTCTTTCTCTCTTTCTACACATCTATTTATTTATGTTGCAGTACTGGGGTTTGAACTCAGGGTTGCTCTACTACTGCTGAGCTATACCCCCAACCCCTTTTTTAAAAATTTTGAGACAGGATCTTGCTAAGTTGCCCAGGCCGGTGTCACACTAGTGATCCTCCTGCCTCAGCCTCCTGAGTCATCAGGAGTATAGATATGCATCACCATACCTGGGGGGAATTTCAGTTTCTTAATCAGCAAAGTGAGAACAATAATGTTGGTTTCGTGTAGCTGTGATGGGGGACAGAGAAAATGATAAATGAGGCTGAATGTTTCTTAAATTGCTATGCAACTATTGGACTGGATTTCAGTAGCTATTCTGTTCACATGGAGATTTATTCTTGTGGTGGGCTTTCTACTGAATAACAATCTCAGGACTGTAACAGGGCTGTGGAGTGCACAGTGATAGATACAAATCCTCGAAGGCAATACATAATCTCGGTCCTTTGGTTCACCTGTTCAAGCATTTGATTTCTTTTATGTTCCTATCTTTGAATATTTTTTATTAAAAATGTTTTTCTCTTGTTTAGATATTAGACTCACCTGCCAGCTGTGGTGGGTGGGCATGTCCAGAAGGCAAGATCTGCCCTTGTGGGTGAGGAGCAGACCTGGGGAGGTGGCTTCTTATTGGGGTGAGCAGGACTAAACAGCCGTCATGGGCCATCCATGGTTTTCCATCGTAACTTGCATGCCGTTGAATCTCTCACTTTCCCTTCTATAAAGCTCCAGGTGAAATAGAATATTCTGCCACGGTATCATGAGAGTTAAAAATTCTAGTATTAATGCTTTGTTATATAACATATTAAAAATCATGCAACGTTGGTAAAATAATTTATGTCATGCTAGATTTTTGTTGCTCTGTTATTATTTCTTTGGGTCCAGCTTACTAAAACTTCCAGATATGTGTTGCCTGATTTACAAATTAATTCAATTTCAAATAAACATCCACCTGATAAAAATCTGCTTAATATTTTATTTATTAATGCTGTTAAGAGACAGCTGCCTGCCATGTTTTTGACACCCTAAGGTGACCCTTGGTGTCCTGGCCACCTCCCATGGGACACCCTCCCACCCCCACTTCTTTGCTCTGCGTCTCTGTGCCAATGACTTAATGTGGGTCTGCATACACGTTCATGTTAATAATTCAAAGGACCTGTTCTTTTCCTTGTTTTCAGAGTTTTTCTTTCTTTGTATCAGGGATTGAACTCAGGGGCTCTGGACCGCTGAGCCACACCCCCAGACCTATGTTGTATTTTACTTAGAGACAGGGTCTTACTGAGTTGCTTTTGCTGAGGCTGACTTTGAACTCAGCATCCTCCTGCCTCAGCCTCCCGAGCCACTGGGATTACGGCTGCACAGAGCTCAGCTGACTTCAGATTTTGGAATCCACTAGTTTTTTAATCAAAATTTCCCCACAGTGCACCTCACCATTCCTGGAAGCAAGCAGCACATCTTCCAGTGTGAGATTTTGCTCTCAAGTGACCAGACGGAGCTGAAGACAAGAATGCCGGCTCTGGAGTCCCGGGGCCTCGCTGCCTGTGAGCATGGGCCTGTGCGTGGCCTTGGGCTTCCTGTGCTCCCTTACTGGAGGAAAATGGGAGACCAGATGCTCCTCTCCCACTGGGTCTGGGGAGAGAGAAGGCGCCCAATCCTGCCGGGCAGGAGCTCAGCGTTCATCTGCACTGTCACCCCATCCCACCCTGGGGCTGGGCCCCTCGAGGATCAGTGAGCACACAGCTCTCTCTGGTGACGACACTGTCCCCGCTCCTGCTGAACATGCCTGCTGCGGCAGTTAGAGCCAGACATTCGAAGTTCTAGTCCTGACTTGAAGTCCGGTGTTCTTCACCTCCCACATTTTCGGATCTCGGCACCCTCTTTGTGAATGGGGACGGGAGACACCACGATCAACAGACCTCTCCTTCTGTTTGTCAAAATCGTCCCCTTTTGACAGAAGGCACATGAGTGTCATGAAATCATAACGGGACCTAATTCTACATCTGCTTGGAATCTTCCCAGCCCTGTGACGGTGCAGGAGACCACAGCACCTCAGTGCTCATTCACCACTCGTGTAAGAGCGGACTTGAAGCCCTCGCTTCCTTTCAAATTGCTAATTTTAAAATTATGATTATATGGAAATAAAGCACCTTCTCCTCCTAGTTACTTTCCTTCACGCTGCCTTGACAGAAATACAGACCTCACTTTACTGCACCCCTCAGGTGTCAGCAACGCTCCAGGGTCTCCCTGTCCACCCCACCTTGCAAGGGACCCCCTGGACAGCAATATGGTCTGCTTCATATTTAAGTATTTGCTTTTGATGCACCCGTGTCGTTTTTGTTGTGGAGGGTGGTGGCTTTCTTCGCAGTTATAATCTTAGCTCCCAAGTTAGGAAATTGTAATAGGACCAAAAGCTGCCATGGCCTTCCCCGTAAGTTCTTCCGCAGGCTGACACCCAGGCCTGCGACTATGCTATGAGATGCTGCGCGACAGCACCGCTTTCAAGGTAGAATTAGATACAAGCCATGCTTCAGCCCTTCCAGAAGGGAGAATTGACGGGGTCTTCACATGGGCCCTGTCCTAGTCACTGAAGCCCTACAGGCAGACCTTTCTCTGAGTAGAGTTAGAAGGGACACAGACGGAATCAGGCTTCTTCCAGAAACAGATGACAGCCAGCAAGGACACAGGACCTCAGCCCTGCAACCACAGGCCATGAGCTGGCCCCTGACCTCAAGGCACATGGAAGCTCACACTCACCATAGCCTGCAGTGAGGACACAGCCTGCCAACACCCTGGGCACAGCCTCGTGAGACCTGGAGGCTCGTGTCACCTGCAGGACAGAGGAGACTCAGGAGCCTCAGTTTGGGTCACTGCCTCTGCAGCAATTGTCATGAGAGCACCGGCAAAGCAGCTCCAGACCCCCGATCCCTTCACACCATAGCAATGAGTCCGTCACACTCACCAGCTAAAACCTCGCAAGAAGGTGTGCAGGTTTAAGGAAATGAAGGTCACCCTCAGGCCCTGAGGACCATGGAAAGGCAATGACTGTGGGCAGGAGATGAGGATCGCCCAGTCTCACTCATGGCACCCCTTGAGCAGCTGCACTGGTCCCAGGGTGTGGTGGGGTTCGACTTTGCTCTCTGCTAAGCTGACGGGATAAAACGTAGAGCATAAATCAGGACTGCACGTGCGTTCCAGCGCTGAATTACTCAGCACCTAAACATTCTGAATCTTTTCAGGATTATTTTCGTCCGAGTGGAGCATGCCTACCGGCAAACTAATAACTTCTAAATGAATCACTAATGCAGTGCAAGTAGGTTTGGTCACCACAGAGCTACTCTGGGGGGACTTCTATTTAAAATAACATTTCGATTGCAAATTTTAAAAAGAAATGCAAGTGTCCCTGAAATAGCAATGCAATTCCCTGAATAGTGCCCGTAGCCTGTGTCCTTTTTAATCAACTCGTTTGTTGTTGGCTGGTGCTGACCTTAATGCTCTCTGGGTATGGTCCAGAGGGTGGGACTGAGAACAGGGCATTGGCTGATGTGGATTTCTTTTCTACCCAGAGCCTCTAGAAAGTGGCCCAGCCTTAGGCAAAGCCCCTACTATTTCTGCTCTGGGGTCTTCTCTGCATAGTGGGCATTAGCTAATCTCTATGGAACCTTCTCCCACACGTCCGCTTGACCTGTGTTTGCTGGGCTGACACATCAGAGAGTTAATTGTCTAAGTGTGAAAAATTGACAAGGTGTTTGCACGGTCGTGAAAGAGAGGCATTAATCAAAAATTGTATTCATACTGTTACTGTTGGTGGGAATGTAAATTAGTACAGTCATTATGGAAAGCAGCATGGAGTTTCTTGAAGAAAAGTAAAAATAGAACTACCACGTGATCCAGCGATTCCATTTCTGGGTATAAGTCCAAAGAACTTGCAACCAGAATGCCTAAGAGCCATCTCACTCCCAGGTGTATTGCAGTGCTCACAATAGCCATGGCAGGGAGTGTCCAGCACCTGAGGAGTGGATGGAGGACATGTGGGCAACAGACGTGATGGGATGCGGCTCAGCCTTTAAAGGGAAGGGAAACTCTACCTGCGACAGTGTGAAGGTGCCCGGGACGCTACACTGAGTGAAATCAGCCAGGTGTGGAAAGACAATACCAGGAACACCGCTGACCTCCCCCACATGGAACCTGAGGGGTGCTGCAGCCACAGTGGCTCTATCTGTCGGCCCAGGGTTTGGGAGGCTGCAGTCCCTGGTCAGTCGCCTTGCTCCTCTGGGGCCTGTGGGGAGGAGCAAGAGGCAGAAGCTGCTCACCTGGTGCAGCCAGGAAGCAAAGACAGAGAAGGGGTCAGGTCACACAGCCCCCTGCAAAGGCCTCCATGCCCCGAGGCCCTAGCGCTAGGCTTGCGTCTCGCAGTCCGACCACCAGGATGAGCACCAGTCCATAGCACAAGGGCCACTGCGGGGCCCTCAGGAGCCTCACTGCAGCACTGTAGGGGGTGGGTAGGCACTCAGTGGGGGGCGACTAGGAGCACCAGAGGAACTCAGAGGGTGGCCTTGGGAATGGCAGGCAGGTGAGCAGAACCAGGAAAACAAAAGTGAGTCAACAGAGGGCAGGAGAGAGGTGGCGGGGAGGCAGGGGCACTGATCACAGAGCACAGTAAAGAGCAATCCAGAGCGGAGTCAGGTACAGAGCCAGCCCAGACTGGTTCCCAGAGGAAGAATCTTCCCGTTCTCTCTTTCAACCAATCGTGAGGATTCATGACTTTGATAAAGAAGAAAAACTGGAGGAAATGTTAGTTATTTTTTTAAAAGAGCGTAGTATGTAAGACAAACTTCCTTAAATATCAAGTGGAAGTCCCTGAGCGGGTCATGCACACCCTAAGGGACCTCCCAGCGGAGGGAACAGAAGGCTGTCAGCTGCCCAGGCCTGCAGGCTGCTCCTGCCCAGAGAATCGTGTGCAGCTCCCTGAGTCCCATTGGGCCGCCCAGGCCTCGGCTTCCTTTCTACCAGGTGGAAGTTTAGATTAGAAATCCTCTTATGATTTTTACTAGCAATTCTTTTGGCAAAATGGGAAAAATTGCTCTTTGGAATTATTCCAAATTTTTCTTTGGCAGTTGTTTTTATCAAAATAATGTTTTAATGTTTGAGGTGTTGGTGCATAATTTTGTGAAAAATAATTATATGGATTTTTTTTGGTAAGTGATCTTCTGATATTAAGTTATTTTAAAGTTTCTCATCTTGGAATTGAGGCTACTGTTGAACTTAAACCGCCAAACATGTTAACATCAGCAGTATGGCTTTGTGTCGTGCCTGATGCGTGATCTCCTCGCTGAACAAAGACACACTATTCTTCACGGTTTTAGGCAATACTATTGATAGACACTTATTAAGCATCGCAATGATGATTCCGACCAGTCAGATCTAGGCAGTCGGCCTTTTGGAGTTCTGAAACCACATCACGTCACTTCGACTTATCCACCAACAGGCAAGGTGTGCCATGATTCTATCCACACCTCACCAGCAAAGCTAAACTCCTAAGGCGAGGGAAGGAGTCGAGGTCATGGAGAAAAGGAGTTCTGAGTCAGTTCTGTGCAACCAGAGCCCAAGATGCTCACCATTTTGCCTTACAATCTCTGAAAGATGTCATCTCTAAAGGGTCTTATCTCTAGAAAATTTTATCTTGAAAGATTTTGTGAGGACATCACTGTAAGGCAGGTTGAGCATCTCTAATCCCAAATCCAAAGTCAGAAATGCTCCAAAATCTCAAACTTCAAGTGCTGAACATGATGATCAAAAAGTTTCAGATTTGGGAGAATTTCGAATTTCAGATTTTCAGGGTAGCAATGCTCACACCAGTGACGACGTCTAAGCAAATAATCCCAAATCTGCAAAACTACAAAATCTGCCACACTTCTGGTCACAAGCAATTCAGATTCACTGATATCCACTCTGTGTTGTTATCATGAGTATTCATTTTTTTTATTCCCATTAAATGATGATTCAATCTCACATCAATGAGGCATCAAAACCTATATCAAAATTGCTGGTGGATTCAGGGGCAGGAAGCACAGGAAACAGGAGGCTCCGTAAACCGTTTCCCCTCCCATTTGCATTATCCTTGCTCACCTGGACAAGGTGAACCAACACCCTGGGCAAGCGCAGCAGCATCCTCAGCAGAGAAGCATAGGCAGTGGAGTGCTCAAGTGCCAGGTGAATAGCTTTTCTGGGAAACGAAGCCCCCTCCCCAGGCGAGGAGGACCACAGCTGGCAGACATCAATACTTCCCTGCAGAGAAGAGCAAACAGGGTCAACCCAAGAGACACTGAGCTCCTGCAGCCAGAGCACTTTCTACACGAGGGGCGCAGCGTGTGATTGTGCCAGGCTTTGATTATGAGGAGCGCAGCTGGGTGCCGGGCCCAAGAGGCTGAGCAGCAGGTGGGGCTGTTTGTTTCCCATGTTAGCAGTCACCGACCCAACCCAGCGGCCACAGAGACCTTCTGAGTGGAAGAAAGCATGAGAGGCTTCCTTTCTGCCCTTCCCCCAGGCCCCTGCTCCTGGGTTAGACTCAGCAAGCACACAGGCATGTGCAGGCGGTGTACCTGCCCCATCTCAGTGACTAGGGGCTGCAGCTGGGGATGGGTCAGAGAGGGACAACAGGAGGCTCTTGTAAAAGTCACCTGTCAGAGGCCTGCTGATTTCCTTACTACTCCAGTTTTCTTTTAAAAATCAGTTTGTAATCATTTTTTCAGATTGTGATTTAACCTATAACTCTGAGAACTTGCTGGATATAAGGTCCTGTTCAAAGTCGGGAAGACATTAAAAAGGAAACTTAATCAAATCACACATCTGGTATGCGTGAATGTGAGTCTGACAACTAATACTCCCGATGCCGTGCCAGGCTCACCTGTGACCTTGAGGGTCTCTGCTGTGGGCATTTGCAGATCACCACGTGCAGGATGAAAAAGCCCAAAACAGGCCCAAGCAGCTCAGTGCGCTTCCCCCACCCAGCCAGGTGTCCGCAGAACCTGGAGCTGCCTCTGTCCTTCCTGGTACTGGGCAGACCAGGGCCTCTCTGTGCTGTTAATCTAGTACATCCAAGTCATTCCCTGCCATCGAATCCCTTTGCTATACTCCGGATTTTCTGCAAATAAAAGGGTGAGAGGATTTCTACTGCAGAGCTAGCATTTTAAAACAGTGTTTGTCAACGTGGCCATTGATTTGTATCCATGTTACGCCTTAACCAACACAACAGCAATTAGGAAATATTTTCTAAGCATACCTCTTCCTCTCAAATGCCTGTTTACACAGGGCCTAATTTTCAAGGCATTTGAAAGAAATCCATATAAGGTCATTAAATACGTACACTCATACATATTAGAATTTACTGAATCAATAAAGGCTGATCACCCCTAATCCCAAAATCTGAGATCTGAAAATCTCCAAAGTCCAAAACTTGTGGAATGCAGGCACGACGCCACAAGGGGAAATTCCACAGCAGGCCTTGTGTGATGGATTGGAGCCAAAACCAGACAGCCTCTGAAATCACCTCGCCGCTGCGTGTATGAGATATGTGGGAAACCTAAACGAACCTCATGTTAAGACTCAGGCCCACCCCCAGGGTATCTCATTGAGTTCCAAAACCCATACAAATCATAAATCTGAACTCTTCCTTATCCCAAGCCTTTCAGGTGAGGAATACTCAGCCTGAATAATACCTGTCAGATTAAGTTCCACCCGATCTTATTCCTGCCACAGGCCTGTGTTTCCATAAATCAGGTGGAGAACAGCCCGCAAAGAGCAAGGAGGTCAATTAGTCCGAAGCTGGAGTTGAGTGTGGCCTTCGGGACCACCTGCGCTCCATGATCCGTGATCCCTGCACTCTTGGCCACTGATCTCTTCGCTCGCTTGTTCATTCAGTAAGCCCTCAGGAGCCTTGCTGCCTGTAGGTGAGGTTTTAGGAGACAGGCAGCAAGCCCATTTCTCAAGCATCCTGGCCAAGGGTCACAAAGAGCCCCACACCACCACAGAGCTCCCTTCCTTCATGGTGTCGTGTCTTCTTTGCTTTGCACGTTTGAGCTCAAGTGGACTTCATGCAGCTGAGTTACTTGTGAGGCACTGTAGCCTTATATACACCAAGAGCTCTGTCTCCAAGCTCTGGAGGATCTCTCCTTCAGTCCACATCCCACTTCCATTCTGTGTCCTGAAACCTTGCTCCATTCCCCCAGAGCTGGTCCCAGGAACGAACACTCCTCATGTTCAGCACATGCTGCTGCTGGACAACCACGGGCTGACAAACATGGTGCTTACCTGGGCATTCAGTCAAATATGTATTAAGCATTTTATTTTAAAGTAGGACACAGAAATATTTCTCCAAGTGGATTCACTAAGCTGGATTCCTTAAACTATCTTTACATTTAATTGCAAACATGATTTTAAATACACAGATTGGCAAATTATTCAAGGAGTGTGTGTTAATGAATGCTCTATCAAATTGGCTTTGGGGCCAAGAGCAACAGCCCAGATTCCAAGCCAAGAGAATTCATGGTTAACTTCATGTCCACCTGCTTTTCATCAGCCCTGTAGTCGGTCTGTGCTATGGAGGTCCTCCTTTTTATTCAAAATCCAACTCAGATTATGAATCCAGATGCCTCTCCCATTACGCACAATCAGAGCCAGCATCCCCTTCTCTTTCATACCATGGTATGGAACTTGGATGCATGTTTAGCAGGTTTCCACTCTGACTTGAGTCAGCTGCTCCTTAGGCTGATACCATCTTCCACAATCAGTTGATGAGTTATTCAGTTATTTGCATTCCTCTCTCCCCTCTGACTATTTCCTCCCCAGTATTATAATTTGGAACAAAGTAGGCATCCAGCAAGCAAGCGCTTATTGAACTTAAGTGAACTACATGCAGTTGAATTATGCTATGGGACACTACATAGGAAATTATCTTGAGAAACTGTCACCTGCAATCTGTCATCTGACCATCTGATAGTGTACCCTTTCAGTCTTTTGGAAAAATAAGATCTGGAAGCTGCCTCTCTTGCAGAAGGATTTGATTCCAAAAATTAGAGTCCTTTATGGTCTTAGCTTTGTTAAGTGTTGGTACAGAAGTCCCCATTGTGACTTGTAGGATAGGTAAGAGAAATACTTTCCTATTGCAAAATGAAGATGAAGAAGATGAATATTTTTAAAGACAAAAAAAATAATCACAGAACATTCTGGGTATAAAAATGTATTTATTTATTTATTTTTCAGTCAGAGTTTTGCTAAGTTGCTGAAGCTGGCCTTGAATTTGTGATCTTCCTACATCACTGCAATGATGAGTGTGTGTCACTGTGTCTGGCTGGCTGTAAGAATTTCTCAAGCATGTCTCACATGCTCCAGATATATAAGCATCCTTCTGGTTTGAGGATAGTGTTGTAGAAACTTCAAGGAAGCATGGGACAGAGTCCTCCTTCTTTGGAATTCTTCCCCTTTGGGAGAAGCAGTGATCATGGCCATAAATCATGCACCAAGCAATAAGTTACTGAATAAAATAAAAGTCAGAAGGTGGAAGAGGTCCACTGGCCACAGAAATCCTGACTCTGGGAGCTGGGAGGGTGAGAGCCTTGTGAGTGGTTCAGGACCCCACAGAATTTGAAAGGGGCTTTCCAGGGACACAGATTTGGAAACAGGAAGTGAGGGAGACTCCCTTCCAGCGAGGGAAAACACAATGGCTACAACAGGTGAACAAGACAGACTTGGTGGCCAAGAAGGCAATGGATCCAAGAGGAGAAGAGGGCTTGTTTGGTCATAGATCCGTCATAAGATGTCAGAATATGAGGGGACCTGAAAAACAGATTTCACACTGGTAAGAAAAAGAGAGAGGTGAAGTATCCTCTAACTGGGGAAAAAAAAGCAAAAAAGAAGTTTTCACCTGTAGGAACATGGATTAGAAAGGACAGAGACCCAATGTGGATGACAGAGAGAGGCCATCTCTCGGGGCTTTCCCATAGTGAGAGCCACAAAAGGCACCAATGAATGGTGCATACCACATGCTGATCAGTGTAAGTGACACAGTGAACAGCATATTGTGGAGTCACTTCTATGTTAAATGATGAACATGAAGGTCACAGCCCGATCTCTGGGTGCGAGGCAGAGCCCCCAGACTCCAGCTGGCTCCAGTGTTGTATGCTGCACCCCCCCCACCCCCCCGCACACCACGCTCAGCTCTCTGGTGGGTGCAAGGAATGTGATATGGAGGAAGGATTGCAAGAAATTCAAACCTAGTCCAGGGTATACAAAGGGTGTACAATGCAGAGACTGCCTTCCAATACCCATCCTAGCAGTGGTATTTTAAAAACTCAAACTTCTGTTCTCTAGTCTCCTGCCTTGGACATGTAGAGAAATAACCTGCATTACCTATTTCTGCTATAAGCAGGATTAGAAAAAGGATGGGAGAAGATTGTGTGGAGTGTAGACTCTGGCTCAGAGCACTTGCTTCCAAGGCTCAGGCTTAACATGAAGGCTGTTCCCACCACTCTTCCCGCCGTGAGGGAGCGCCTGGGAATTTGGAATTGTGCTTAGAGAGGAAGAGAAACAAGCTGATTCTGTCACATAGGTTTTCATGTTGTCAACCCAAACCAAAGTTGCTGTTTAAAAGGTGGTCAGTATGCAAAATTTTAGCCATTTTCCTGGATTTATAAGAACTGGTAATACCTTTGAATTTGTAGCATGATGCAACCTCTATTTTATTTGGGCAGCATACAGCTGGGAGCACTTCCAAGCCCATGGTTTACTTTGTAGTTCTAGCTATTGTCTGTCTGTCCATCCACCTTCTATTGTCTATTCATCTCCACATCCATCATCTTTCTATGATCGATCTATCTATCTATCTATCTATCTATCTATCTATCTATCTACCATCTATCATCTATCTATCTATCATCTATTATCTATCTATCTGTCTATCTATCTATCATCTATCTATTATCTATTATATCTATCTATTATCTATCTATATCTATGTATCTATCTATCTATCTATCTATCTATCTATCATCTATCTCTCATCTATCTATCATCTATCTATTATCTATCTATCTATCTATCTATCTATCTATCATCTATCTATCTATTATCCATCTATCTATATCTATCTATCTATCTATCATCTATCTATCATCTATCATCTATTATCTATCTATCTATCTATCTATCTATCATCTATCTATCTATTATCTATCTATATCTATCTATCTATCTATCTATCTATCTATCTATCTATCTATCTAT
>JAJEJO010000150.1:948271-1003559 GCA_020662805.1 Glaucomys volans | reverse complement strand
TATCTATCTATCTATCTATCTATCTATCTATCTATCTATCTATCTATCTATACTGGGGATGGACCCAGGGACACTCTACCACTGAGCTACATCCTCAGTCCTTTCTATTTTTTATTTTGTGCCTGGGCCTCAGTAAAGTTCCCCGGGCTGGCCTCAAACTTGTGATCCTCCTGACTCAGCCCCTAAGGAACTGAGATTACAGGCGTGCACCACCACACCAGACTTCTATTAATCAGGTGGTATTCTCCAATAAGTCTGAAATATGATTATTGGGAAAAATTCACAGTCTCCTAGTTTGGATCTGTGGATCATAGTTTGTAAAAATCCTTATAATAGTAATTCATACAAGGGTAGAAATACTCATGATTTTCATGAGCAGATTCCCATGGCGACCTCCCACACGAAGAAAAACCAAAGCCACTGTAGTGTATTGTCACAAGGGGTAGATTTTTCATGAAAGATGGTGGCATGAGATTGACATCATTGCCCTTGTACATGGATGATTACACGAATGGTGTGAATCTGCATCGTGCACAACCATAGAAACAAAAAGCTGTACCCCTTTTGTGCACAATAAATCAAATGCAGTCTGTAAAAATAAAAAACAAAAAAAAATTTAAAAAAAGGGCAGAGTTTTAAGGAAAATGTTTTGCAACCAAGTGAAGCAGTTTCAGGATTAAAATTGCAGAAAAATAACGACGAAGTGGTACATTGAATGCCATTGTTCCTGAGGCACTACCGCACGGCTGCCCTCACAGTCGCTTTGCTGGTGATCCCCAAGAGCGTGAAGAGCCTGAAGAGAAAGAAGACAAAAGATGCAGGAGAAGATTGGTAGCTTGGGCTCCTCACACGCAACTGAGCTGAACACAGCTTGAGTGTGAGAAAGAGGGTAAGGACGTGGGGACCATTTGCATCCAGCAGACAAAGATCTTTCCACAGTTTTAGAAAGCAGTAGTTTTAAATTGATATTTTTAGAGAGCGGCTTGGCTGGTTTCCAGTTTGGGCAGAACATTTAATTTGAAAAATTTCTAGTCCCTGGAATGCTAATTGTCTTTCAGCTCAATACTCTTAGAATACAAAAGATAACGTAAAATTATCTGCAATTTGTTTGGACCCAAACTTGATAAAATTGTAAAAAGAAGCAATATGACATGAACTTATTAACCCCATGACTGCTCCTCTGTGCGTGGATACTAATTTCTAGATCCCTCGATCTGTATGATATGCGTGCAAAGGAATGGCCTCAGCCCCCATCATTCCCCTAATCTCTGCACCGTGCCACTAACGGCTGACTTCCAAAAGCTGCTCTGAAAAGGACACCATCTCCCACGGTTTCAGAAGCGGATGTTTCACAGAAAAAGCAGGAATAATGTGGAATCTCCTACAGAGTTTATTACTCACACGGAGACGGAGGCTGGACAGAGGCAGCCAGAGAACACTGTGCCGGTAGCTGCTGCTTATGGAACTTGAATTAAAAAGTGGACGTTGATTTTCTACCCGGGTCTGATGTTTTGACACGTCACAAGTGACATGAGGCATAATAGGATTTGTTCAAACTTAATATTTTAAAGAGCTCGGGGTTACTTAGTGATGACTTGATCTCGTGTTTCATTTAGTTGTTTTCCTGCAGGAAAATATTTCAGGTGGAAATTAGAGTCCAGGCATTTAATAAAATGAATGCTAGCCTTTCAGATCCTGCTCTATATCATGAAGCCATCACACACGACTCTTAAATGGTATTCCAGAAGTATCGGGAGGCGTGTTTTCTATTTACTTAAATAACATCTTTAAGTCACAGATTCTGATTGAGTCTCAGGAACCATTTAACCCTTTGAATGTGGCGGGAACAAGGGACCCAACGTCGAGGATCCATTTATTAAGGGAATAAGCAATGGGGCCGAGTCCTTCCCCCTCTGCAGTGCCTGGCCCCACAGAACATGAGTGGCACATTTGGGCAGTCATCAGGACGTCACCAGATGATTGCAGGGCTGCGATCGTATCAGGAGGATAATGCGCTGTCTACACAATTGACCTACATCTTACTCTCAGTGCAGGCTGAATTAACTGCCTGGAAACTTGAAATAGGAAGGACTCCAGACAAATGGGAGATCTCGGTGTGATGAGGGTTGGAATGAGCCTGGAGGAAAAGCACGATTACTTTATGTGTACGGAGCGGCGGGAGCACACTGAGGACGGCTCTGCCCTTGTCCAAAACAGTTTCCAAAGAGAAAATACAGAATACAAGTCTTGAATTCAGTATTTCCCCAAATCCTTGAGCTGGTTAATGATTTTCTTTTTATTTCTCATCTCCCCTTTGTGTTTGAAATTCGATACTGAGTTGGGCTTCACCTCTACTCCTCCAGCAGTTTCCTAAGGGGCCGTGACATGTGCTCTGGACTCCCCTGGTGGGGCGTTCGCTCCCCTGGAGCAGTCGGTCTTGGTCTCTGCAGACGCCACCCTGGTCTGATGCCCCTCTGTACACCACCAGATTCTGAGAAACGCAAACCAGTCTAGACTTTTAAAATTACCACCTTGAGATGCCTGATAAACGGCATTAACTCCTATACATACAAGAGAAAGATCTTTTCTTCGCGTTAGTAAATGGTGTAATTTAGATACATTTTTCTGCCTCATTTCAAAGAGCTCAGAGGAGACTCAGGCGGCAGGAGCACTGAATTGAGAGGGAGGAAGCACAATAGAGAACTCCAGGGACACATCTGTGCCCGGACAATGCCCGCACTGACTGCGAGCTTGAGGCTGGAACAGAGTTTGAGGACAGGGTCCTGTGCAGAGTCAGATCTGTCCTCAGACAAGGCATTGACTCCTTCTTGGTTCTGAAATGTAGGCCAATCACTTTTTTGATGATTCTTCTTCTTTCCTCTTTTTTTTTTTGGGGGGGGGGGATGTATATGCTTACATATGTAAATTAAGGTGGTTGCAATTTAAATCACAGCAAGTTCAATGAGGGTGGCACTTGAAAAGAGTAAATGTTTGGCAGAACACGGATATATTTAGTACCTCAGGATTCAGGTGGAATGCATTTTATTAAATTATGTTTTGTAGGCAAAAGCAGACATTCACTGGATCCCGCACCCCATGGGAAGTACAAATAGGGGACAGGACGCGGTGGTCTCCCTGGCTCAGGATGGGGAGCCTAGGGCCCCGAATGCGCAAGCGCTGTGTCGTCCTCCGTCGTCCTCCGCTGGGGAGTGGCATTCCATCCTTAGACTGACTCCACTGTTCCGTCTGCTGGAGGGGAGACTGGGTTAGAGCAGCCGCCCCTGGGCTGTGTTGTTATCAAGTGAGACTTCTTTGATCTCAATCAGCCTTCTAACTGCTCATATATTATTTAAAGATCATAATCGAAATTTCCATGTTAATTGGGGGGACTTTTCCATCGAGAATCTTTTTATATGCAGTTTTCCATGTACTATTTTGCTGTTGCATTTATTAGCAGAATTATTCACAATATTAAAACCAAAAAAATATGAAACAAATCATATGCCCAGGAGTTAAAAAGAACTCTGCCCTAATTTGTTACTATGGAATAAATAATGGTTGGATAATTTGATTCAGCAAAAAATATCTAATTTTTTAATAAAAGAAGTTTATACGATTTTGAATTTCATTGGTTGGATTTGGGAGCATTGGAAGATAAGCAGTTTATAATTTTGAGGAAACAGCCTCAGACATGTTAGCATTAGCAATTTCAAAGTCTACGCTCAATATGTACGACTGATTACATATTGAACTTAGGTCCAAATCCACACACATATGTAATTTAAAAATTTTGGTACATGCATTAAAATTATAGAAGAAGCAAGTAACATGTATCTCAGTAGTATGCTTCAGCCTAACATGTCCTATGTGTTACCATCTCAACAAGCAGTCAGTGTAGAAATGACTAAGATTTCTGTGTTATCTTGTCCTAAGTCTTCAGAACACTTGTGCATCTCCAGGGAGGCATAGCTGTATCCAGAAGGGCCCACACCCTGCAGCCTGCAGCCTCAGAGCCCTCCTGGCTACTAGGGGGCACACTCCAGAGTCGCCTCAGATTTCAATTTCATCATGATGTTTTTGCATTCCCTTTAAGTGTATAAGCGACTTTCACTTATTCACTGAATAAATGTACCTGCAACCTGATTAACAGTCAGGCACCCCACCTTGGGTTCTAAGAGTAGCAGCCGTGTGCACACCACATTCACCAGGTCAAGAAGAGCAGTGTGATGCACAAGGATGTGCACACCACAGGTTGGCCTAAAACAGACACTCCCTTTATAAATAAGCTTCAGATAGGTATTCTGTGACTCTGTCTTGCATACTTCTAAAAGACAATATGAGATGTGTTGTCATAGGTATTACAATTATTCTTCAATAATTCCTGCCCAGTGCAGCCGATCTTAATTTAAATTATTTCTACAACTTAGTGTACCAAAATACATTCCCCAAATGAAATCACTTCCATTACAAAATACACAACGAATTTGAAAACTATGGAAAAATAAAAAATGACCAAAATCGTACTGAGGTTGCCAACATACTTAACGATGACATTTTGATATGTTTTCTATCAGGTTTTTTTCTATTTTTTTCCGTATAAATAATTGTTTTAGAAATAAGACTATCATTCCTGCTTATCCATACTGTGTGGCTAAATCATGTCTAAATGTAAGAGGCGTTTACCTATTGTGTGGGGCATCACCAGGGGTCCAGGAGCCACTGTAAACAGCTCAGGCCTCACTTGCCCCCAGGTTTGTCCTAGTGCACCTTTGCTTGCAGCTCACAGGAAACCAACGTGGAAGGACCGTCCTCACAGCCGAGGGCAGGTGGGCACTGGCTTTGTTTCACCGTCAGAGTGTTCTAATGGTAACCAAGGCAGCAGCGGGTGGTAAATAAGCCTTGAAGGACCTCTGACCCGCTGAGGGGACCCACCAAGGGAACCCATCGAAGGAACTCAGCTCCGCCTCTGGTTCTCTGAGCATTGTACTGGGCACCACTCAGACCCTCACCCGTCACAGCATGGGGCCTCCTCCTGCCTCCAACTAGGTGGCTTTGTTGGCTGCTCAGGATCTGTCAAGGCTGTGGGAGCCCCTGCCCAGGGCCTGCGGAGCTGGGGCCCAGTGATGATGGGTGGGGGCTGAGGGGGCCCCATCCTTGTCTCAGGCCCAGCCCAGGCTGCTGGGGTCTCTCCCCACCACTGCTCCAAGGCTGACCTTCCTGAGCCCAGCTCCACCTGCCTCATTCCTTCATGGTGTCCCCAGAGCCTGTCCCAGCAACTCGTAAGCACATAAACTGCATCTCCAATCTGCCTCCTCAGGCTCCTTACCCGACACAGTCCTTACAGATCTCACCATAGACGTCTCGCTCTGGTGGGGCTGCCTCTACCTCCCACCTTGGAAACCTCCCTGTCTTGGAGGTTTCTGTCCCTGAGGCCTTCCTTCCTGCAGGTTCCTGTGCCCAGCACAGCCCACTGGAATCTCTTGCTACTTGGAAGTCTCTCTCTCCTTGCTTAGATGGCCCTTGTGTCCCCAGCAAACCATCTCACATTCTAGAAAGACCAGGTTCTTGCTCACTTCACCAGATTTTCATGCAATCTTAAAGGAAAACTCTAAATAAATCAAGGAAAATTATAAACATTAAAAAGAAACTAGGATTCTTTTATAAATAAGAATCAGAAATCCAAACTAGGAAGTGACTTAACAGTATATTCCTAATACTTTTGAGCTTCTTTCCCGAAAAGAAAAGAGCACAGGGGAGCCAGGTAATTGTCATCACCAGGAGGAAAACCATCACTGGAATGGGCCCAGGAGAAGCATCCGAGGTGCTTGGTGTCACCAGCATTTCCTTCGGTAGATTCTGACAGAAATTTCTCATCGAGAATTGATGAAAGTAGCCCTGAGAGAGGGAAAGAGCAGGATCCTCCAGAGGAATGGCACAGCAGATCCTGTAGCAAGACTCTAATGTTTCTGAGAAAAATCACCCTCCATTCTTAGAACTGGACAGAGCTCCTGTGGAGGCTTCTCCCCCGCAGGCTGAGTGCAGCCGAGCGTGGCCAGAGCCGCTCTGCCTCCAGGCTGACGGGGAGCAGACCCCATTTCTGCCCCTGGTTTGTGCTCAGTGGAAAAGCTCCTTGTCTGCTTGATCTTGAGTGAGGGTTAATCTTCACGTCCCCAAGTGTCATATCTCTTTTTTTCCAATTACCACACATGCTGAACATTTTTGTGGGTATAGAATGATCACCCACATCAAGTAAGGGCTCGGCAGCCCACAGGAGGAGCCCCGCACACCCCATTAGTAATCACGGGCATTGTTTGTTTCAACTGTTGTTTTGCAAAGGTCTGGTTAGCAGAAAATTATTTTCCCTAAGGAGAGCCTGAAGCAAAACACGTGACTTACTATTAACCAACTGGATCCAGTCCTGTATCTAACTGAGGAATCCACGAGTTACATCTAGTCTCACTACAAATGCAATCGATGCGTCTTGTTTAGTCTTTGGCCTGCCTTTCCTGTGTTTCCTTCCTCATTCTTGTCCAAAATGCATTCATGCCTATGGGTATGGTCTTCTAGTACCAGTGTCTGAACGCTCCCTACATCTGCTCTCTCCCCTGACCAGCTCCTACATCTGAGGAGATTTCTTGTTGCTGGTTCAATGCAGCATTTGAGGTCTTTCCAGTAAGAGAATGATCTGGGCTGTCAGATGTGCTTCACAGCTGGAAGCACAAGCCCCGCACCTTCTTGATCCCCGTGTTCCATTCTCTTCCATTATCCAGAGGACATAGGGAACACTGCAACTCTTCCCCTGTGTCCTCTAAGCAAAAGAAACTGAGACACAGGACGAAGAGGTCACAACACCTTGCCATCATTTGTCAACTTATTGTAGCAAATCAAGAAACTGATACTTTTCAAATATGACGCTATGTTTGATGAGTTAAGGTTTGGCTGAAATTTTCAATAATTAAAATTCATCCATTTTGTATTCCGAAGATGTGATTTTTGTATTGGTTCTTATATCATTGTAATGCTTGGTTCCCATAGGTGTTAAACAGATAAGCAGTTTTCAAGAAATGTGCTTGCAGTTATTGAACTCATTGATAAAATTGAATCGATATAGAAGAATGTGCATACTAAACTTTCCTGTCAAGAAAATTTTGAGAAATGTGTTGGAGAAATTTCTTAGTATCAAACATAGAGAAGAGCTGGGATTCATATCTCTTATTAGCTAATCAGTTGACTCAAGAAATAGTGATTGAGTATTCACCCACCCTGAACAATGCGAACCCATCCATCCTAAGGCTCAACTGGATTAATAATCTGATGGGAACAGAACCTGGGAAGGGTTGTGTGGAAGCATGAGCCAGTAGAGGGGCCGTGGTCCAGGAGTGGCCTGGTGGCCTGAGTCGCATCTTTAGGAATGAAAAGAATGGACAGACCTCAAAGCACTTTAAGCCAAGATTCCCAAGTAACTCTATGTAACTGCACATCCAGGTTAGAACACGAATCACAACTGAATGAAATCCAACTACAGAGTACTAATACCAATGCCATGGATGGGCTTGGATCATGTATTTTGGGGGCTGAAAATAATGATAAGTAACTTTTAGATCTGTTAAATGACCAAAGAAAATTAGTATCCAATAGGAAAGCAGAATGGGTGCACAAAACATCAGAGAACTGCAAGCGTCAGTTTGATGGTCAAGCAAAAGAAAAATGTTAATCAGATAATAACATAAATCAAAATACATTACTAAAATAAGTATCAATAACATTACTATACTAAATTAAATAATGAGATAATCAATCAAAATATGGATCACATAAATAACTGAAGCCATCAGAACCAAGTTCTCCAAGTGAGGTGGGACCCGGAGGGTGATCCTTAATTACAATGTAGAAAAAGGAACTACCCTCAAAGGAGAAGGCACACATGCCGGGGTGTCTGGGTGATAAAGGAGAAAGTGTTTGGAATTGAGGGTGAAGTCCTTGGGGCTGTCCTGCGGGAGCGGGGACTGCGGCCACCCAGCAATATGTGGTAGGGGGTGTTTTCCACTGGTCAGTGGCTGGGCTCTTAGGGTTCCCGCAGGCCCTGCATGGATGTCAGCAGCCTGTGCCTTAACGTGCCTGCTTACCTGTATGTGACCCTTAGAATGCAACATCGATGGCCAAGAAAGGCCTGCTGTGGGAGGGGCAGCACTGCCACACGGAGGGGGCCTCGCTCAGGGCCGCGCGGCTGCGGGCCTTCCTCCTCTCCCTAAGCCCATTCCCTTCTCTGGAAGATGGATGTGGCAGGCCCTGCCCCCCGGGTGAGGGGAGGGGGCTGTGCGGGCGCAGTGTTTGGCCCACGGTTGTGGTTGTATTCACCCAAGAGCGGCCGCTTTAGTGCTGGCACCAGGAGTGAGCTTCCAGACCGCACAGGGCTCACGGTTCACATTTCTCAATGCGACAAGCAATGTCTCTTATGTTATGTCAAGTCAACAGCCTGCAAGGAAAATCCTTGGGCGGACAGACTGTTTTTACCTGACATGTCCTTGCATCTGCCCATTTCCTTTTTAACATTAGAAGCATGTGAAGTCTCTTCACGAGCATGGGACAGATAAGAGAGATCAAATCCCTCTCATGTCCTCGCTTAGGAGGGTAAAGGTCTGTCTAAATTGTCATAGTTCTAAACAATGCGCAACAGAACAAACATAAGGAATGGAATAAGGAGGCTGCAGTGGAGGCAGGGTCGCTTCCCACCAGAAAGGGTGACATATTTATCCCCATTCTGGCCATGCCTTGGTGGCAGAATTGGCTGTGCAGGCAGAGGGTCAGCAGACAGCAGTGAGCCTAGGAAAGGCATGTGTGTGAGAGGCCACCCTGCAAGATGCCTGGGGAGTCAGAGGGAGAGTGCCTAGACAGCTCAGGTGCTGCAGAGACCCAGGCTGGGCTCGGCCCAGAGAGGCCTTGGGGACCATGAACCAAAGGCCTTGTACCTGGCCAGCAGTGTGGCTTGGAGGGAATGAGGTGCAGTGTGGGGAGAAGACACAGATGACCCAAAGGATAGGGGTGTGTGTGTGTGTGTGTGTGTGTGAGAGAGAGAGAGAGAGAGACAGAGAGAGATACAGAGGGCTCCCACCAGATCAAATGAGTGGTGGGAAGGCACGCCCCCCGCCCTTCCACCTCACCCATGTCTGCGTGTTCCAGACCTCCTCTGGTCCCCTGAAGCTTCGGGCAGCCTTCTTGCACACATCAGTCCAGCACAGCAGGATAAAAATGCTTCATCACCCCCAGAACCTGGACTCGGCTCCTGTTTCCTCATCTGTGATCTGGGCAAGTTTCTTAACTGCCCCAGCTCCATTCTTTTCACACGTAAAATGCTTACAAAAATCGTGAGTATCTTCTGAGCAGCCCGTGAGGACGGAACGAGATAAAGCAGAATGTATCGCTCCTTATCACAGAGGAGCGCGCGCTGGGCCACACACTGAACACCCGCCGCTGCTTTCAATGACCACTCCCTCCTGTTTCCGCTGTCAGCATCGGCTGCACCCAAGGGCCTCACGCAGCCTGGAGACGCAGGCCCACAGGGTCCGTAGGACCGGATGGAACGTGGCAGCCTCTCTGTCCCTCAGCCGCCTTCCGGTCCCCTCATGGTCTTGCTCAGCGCCTTCTTCCAGGTCTCGCTCCTGTCATGATGCACCACCTCCCTCTGCTTCCAAGGAGAGAAGCCTGGGAGCCGTCCTGCAAGTCCCCCAGGCAAAGTCTCTTTCTGCGCACAGCAATCCCAGAGCTTGTCTCTCGGAGCTAAAACATGGCAAATCCTTTTCCCCTTTCTCTCTGGACTCTGTCTTTCCTTTTTTGGAATCTCACTCCTGCACTTGGTTCTGGGGCTTCACTGAGTGCTTCAAGGCTGGGGCCTTGGGCTTCCAGATGCACAGGGGTGGCCCCCTTCCAGGCCTGCGCTCGGAGCCACAGACTATCTTCTCCATTACCTAGGAGAGTCCACACGCTTTTATGAAGCCACCTGTCACATGTTGAGGTAATACCTATGACCTGACAGAAATTTCTAGCTCTTGGTTTGGCTGTTTTTCAAGAGAATAAAAAGGGTCCGTCACTAAGATACACATAAAACAATAGCTGTCCAGGTGGAAGAGCATTGTTCTAAATGGCCATAAAGGAAATTGCATCGTCATGACAAATGCAGAGGAAGACCCTGAGAACAAGATTAAGCTATGACAGCAGTACTCTGGAAATAGAAGGAGGGGGAGCAGAGGTTCTGAAGGCTGTGGGTTCTCACCTCAGCATGTCACTCAAATGAGAAAATCAAATTTCTATTTTTAAGAGAGTAAAACAATTCTTTCTTGCCTATTTGTCACGGGCTATGAGGAAATGAATGTGAACTGCACTGAATATGTACACGGGTGTACAGATACATGTTAAAAGTACGTGAGCACGCATGTGTACATGCATGTGCGTGTGTGCTGTGTGCTGTGCATGTGTGTACATGTGGAGCAACGCACCCCACGGTGTCGTCACCGCAGCCATGTTCCCATCCTTCCCTCGTCTGAAGCTGCAGCTGAGGCTTCATGAGAGGGGTGATTTAGGAGACTAAGCGGCGTGAGGACCACCAGCACAGCAGGAAGCAGGACACGGGTTAGTTCTGCTGCCCTGGGGCAGGACGGGACCCTCACCCCGGTGTCCCTGAGGTCAGACAGCAGGCTCCTCGGCCACAGCGGGCTGA
Source organism: Glaucomys volans (assembly GCA_020662805.1). NCBI lineage: Eukaryota > Metazoa > Chordata > Mammalia > Rodentia > Sciuridae > Glaucomys > Glaucomys volans. The sequence goes on along the minus strand of JAJEJO010000150.1, from coordinate 992,845 downwards.
CCTGGAGAGGCGGTGGCGCGGCCTTGGCCAGGGGCAGCCACTAATTCAAACAGGCTGCTGGATCCGCAGAGGAGGCAACCTCCAGGGGTCGGGAGTCCTCGGAGTTAAAAGGAGAAAGGAGACTTAAAAGTCACCTTGTTCACAGTCCCATAAAATGTGGACACGGTCTGTGCTTTTTCAGGGTGATGAGCCATTGAGGAAATCAAGCTAATTTTATGGTCCCACTTTCTTAAGTGATGCACACGTATAAACCTGGCCCTCGTCAGGAGCTGCTGAAACACTTGATTATCTTAGTGACTAAGCACCACTCAAGGGCTCAGGAGCCCAGCTGAAGCTTTGCTTGTGATGCCTTTCAGAGCACATGGGTTGGCGCCTACTGCATACCAGGCAACAGGCTGGGCAGATTAGTAAGACCTAATTCCACTCTTCGTGTGTTCACCCAACCCTCACCGAACCCCAGCAGGCCACCAGCTATGAACAGGACTTTGTACTGACACCATTACACAGAAACAGCCGGCTAAACTTTCCATGCAAATCTTACCCTATTTCCAACAATTTGACCTCTAATAATGAAGGTCAGGTTTGCAGGAGGAATCCGTGCGCACTATGGAATCACATCAGGGCTAGCAGTCAGCTAGAATCCTGAAATTTAAGGAATATGTGTCCTTGCAATTCCTCAGTCTCATTCCTCTGTCACCAACCACTCAGAAGTACCTATAAATCAAAAGCATCTGACCTACCACGATGAGTTTTCACAATTTAAGAGAGAAAACATTGCTGTAAAGATGTGACAATTATTAGAAGGATTTTCTATATCATTTAATCAATGGTTTTATAAACCATCTAATTATAAAACATTTATATAAATTGAAATGTTCTATCTCTGAAATGCTTTCAAAAAAAGCATTTCTTCAAATTTTTTGTTTGACACCTTCTAGAATATTGAATAAAATAAAAAGCAACCTTTTTTAAAAATAGGGCTCATGAAAAGAGAAATATTAAAATTAGAGGAGCAGAGCGGGCGTAGGGTGCACTCGGTGACTGGGTGTGTACTGAGCATGCAGGAAGTCCAGCTTCAATCCCCAGCACCAAAAACACCAAAAGAAGACAAAAGATACCCAAAGGAACAAGAAAGACCTAGCCTGCTCTTCTAGTGGCCACACTTGGAATTTAAGGAAGGAAATGGACAAGGGAATTGCCACCATCCCAAATCCACACCTGGAGTTCCCATCTAACCAGCAAAAAGGTCTTGTGCTTCAGAGAGGGTCACACAGAGGCCCCAGCTTGCAGATTTAGCACGGCTAGATAGCTATTATTTATTATATATTCAATTATTAAAATTATTCAAATGAAAATCTTAAATTGAAATTGCTAATTTGGTAAAATATTAGATTGAATATTATTAAACTGAAATTATTAAAGTGAAACTCTTGATAGGGCTACACTGTGGAACAGGCTGCTCTCTCTCCTCTGCACAAGGTCATCGGCATGTGACTGAACAGACAGCGATGTCCAGCATGAAACAAGAACAGAGGGAGCTGGAGCTGACCACTGTGAGAACTGGCCTTCCTTATTTCCATCCCAATGTCAAGACCTCTAAATGCATTCTGACAGCACCGATCCTTTCTCCACCAAACACCAGACACTTTGCCTAGCACTTAGGTGACTCTGTGTTTAATTTAAGATGTTGTGGTACTTCTTCAATGTTAAACTAAGAAAATCTTTTGAAATAATTATATAGTAAGATATGCAAAATGATCTATCTTTTTTCCTCCAAAGAGATGAGACTTGAACCCTTACTTTATTTAGCAACAAAGTTTTCAGAATTGTTAAGATTATTCTAATCCATGACAACCAACAGATTTTTCTACTCTGGTATGACTGATCTAGAACTCATGAGAATATCAGATGTGGCATTGGCATGACGGAAGCACAGCAAGTTGAAGCCGTGTGTGTGTGTGTGTGTGTGTGTGCGCACGCGCACGCACATGTGTGCACAGGAGTTGCAGATCGGAGCAGGGACCTCCGGCAAAGGCAACATTTAATTAATGCCGGCAGGTTCTTAGTAGAAGAGCTGGTGGTCAGGTAGAAAGCTGAGGCACTGGGAGGTCAGAGAGCAGGGTGGGAGCAACTTAGACTAACCCTCCCCGTGTGCCCATGTGACACAGCTTCCCTCATGTTTAGGGGGCGACATGAAGATGTTGGTAGATGGTGGATGCCTTTTCAATAATTAACCAGAAATAAATGATATTCCATAAAATCCATTCTGGTTTGCAAACATTCTTTCGAATATCTCCAACTCAGGTGTGAAATATGCATTCCCTATACACAGAATATTAAACTAAATTAAAATTTTAAATTCTTCAGACATTTCAACTAATAAATAATTTACAGTAAAATCACTATGATTTCCCCCTCTGAACCCACTCAGATTCCTAAAGCCAATCATCCTGAGGTCTTTTCCTTGATAAAACCTTGTCATGAGCAGCAACAAAGAAAGATAATCAGACCTGGAGGCTGACAGGCAGCCAACCTATTCTCCAGATTTTCATACTTACTTGGCCATGAATATTACATTGTAGCAGCAAATAAAATGCGACACCCTTAGTTACAGGCTCTAAAATTGCAAAGGAAAGGAGACCAGGCTAAGAAGCCCAATTTGCATAGAGGTCCATTTCCAGCATGTACCATGGGCTTTGCATCTTGCAGAAGAGGGGTGATGACTGGTGTGCCTGCTTTCCTACATTTTTTGAAGGTTCACATCACCTCTTTTCCTTGTTTGCATTAAAGAGGAAGCAAGGTAAATGTTGTGTTCATAGGCTAAGGTGGCTCAGCAGTGGGGTCCTGCCTAGCCACAGCGCCACGTTCTTGGGTACCCTGTCAGTGGGCTCCCTGCAATATTTCACCAGTGGGATGAGGGCAGAGCTGCATTCTCTGCCTTTACTCCCACCCCTACATGGAGGTTGGAAGATGGATAACTTAACTCCATGAAAATAATCTGTCAGCAGAGCCAGCAGACGGCGTGGTGAGGAGAGGACAGAACATATGGTAGGTTCAGCAGAAGCGGCTTGTCTGCCATTGATTATTCTCTCCTCAGAGCAACAACTAATACCCTGGTGTGCATTAGGATAGAATAATCCTGAACATTCAGTGCCTGGAAGCACTTGCAAGTGGTGTTTGGCTTCGTCTGGGTGCTATTTATTAAACAAGCCCTTGTTCCAGGCTTTGAAAGAGGATTTGATGGGCTTGGGCTGTGGAGTGCCCATGCCTCATTCTTCCTGAGACAAGGGTGAAGGTAGGTGGGAATGCATCAGTGTCACAGCATAGGCAAAGTGCCCAGCCGCAGATAGAGCAAAAGGACAGTAGCAAGGCCAAAATGACAGTGCTCACATCATCCAACAGGTGACCATCTAATCCCATAACAGGACCATGAATAAAGACATAGAGGAGTGAATGCAGTGGTCTGTTTTGGGTTGCACCAAGGTGTCCCCTTGTAGGAGACATTCTCTCCCCTCTTCCTGCTTAATTTTCTCCAACACAAATGTTACCATTTCATGCACTAGTATTGTACTTTTCCAATTTATGTTAGTATTGTACTTTTCCAATTTATGTTATAAATTGTCTGCTCCAGAGAGACCTTGTCCTAGAACGCTAATTATCCTGAATTATCCCGCCATAAACAAAGTACTCAATAAATGCTCATGGAATGAAAGCTTATTCTACATTCTGATTAGTTATCAGCTGATTTTCAGTACTATTTTTCAAGAAGATGTGGCCTAATAAACTGTGCAATGCTAAAGGCAGAATTGACCACAGCACTGTGATCCTACGAGCTCTCTCTAACCTATTGGGGAGGGACAAGGAAGCACCTGCCACTCCCAGATCCAGATTGTGCCTGTGGACAGGGAGGCAGCTCCTTTTCAGGCAGGGCCAGGGCCCCAGAGCAGGAGACCCTCCTCAACCCTGGATCCTTACCAGGACCCTCTGGAGGAGTGAGGGCTGTTTCTCCCTGCCTCGATCTGGGTCCACATTTGAATCCTTCTACATCTCTTTTCCAATCTTGGCCAGAGTTATATTTAAAGAATATCATTTGAAGTGTATGCCACAGCCAGACATCTTCTTTCCACTGGCAAAAAGCCCACAGTCCTCTGTGAGAGACCACAGTGCCTGGGTGACATCTCACTGCGACCTTTTCTGGAGGGGAGATTCAGATGCCCACCACCCCATGGACATAATGCAACCACACAGGAAAGCCTGAGCTGCATGCAGCCAGTTCCTGGCTCAGCGCTGAGAGGCTGAGGCTGGACAGTCCCTGCTGGATGGGGCACCTGAGCACTGGAGTGGATCCCATGACCTCACTCAGTGGCCGAGTCCTTCACCTTCACTGATAAGAAATTAGGCCTTCCTATGCCCTCATCCGAAGAAGCAGACACACATCCGTCATCCTGAGAGCCTGACACTGTGGGAGCAGGTCTAGTCTTATTCTTAAGCACAAAACACCACATTTGCCTTCAAATGAGTCTTGAGGGATAATGAAAGACAGTGTCACTTAAAAATAGAGCCCGAGTCCCTGCCAACACGCCCGTGTTGCTATTCTTAGTGAGTTCTTCTGAAAGGACCAGTGCCCAGGCCTGGCTGTGATCCTGTCACCAGGAGCACAGCTGCTCCCCTGGAATGCCACAGTGAGACTCTAGAAGGTTCTGTGGGGAAGGGGTCCTCAGCATGGAATCCAGACAGAGGACTTGGGGTGAAAAGGAGCAAAACCTGGCAAACTGGGCCCCAAGAGGGGTCAATGCTACTGTCTCGAGAGGACAGAGTTCCAGGTCCTGGAGGGAGAGAAGGGGAGTCTCTTCCCTCAGTGGCCACAGTTATTCTCAGGGTTCTACAATTTGCAAGACAATTTTTCATAAATTGCCTCTCAGATCCAGACAGCACTGCCAGGCAGACAGATGAGATCTTACGATTGCTACCATTGTGCTGCTGAGATGCTGCTCAAGGACTTTCCCTGATGACCCAGGAAGGGGTGGGGGGGCTTTTGTCAACAGGAAGCAGCTGGGAAACCCCTCAGTGAGCAAGGTCTTGTTTTCCCTGCATTATTTTCTCTTCCACCCCTCATTGCATCTAGCATCTCACTCTCCATATAGCAGCAGTTAAAAATGCATTTTCTGATACATTTCAAGTGTTTGATGTTAACTCCCCTGAAAGGATCTAAAACAGGGCCAGTGCTCAGCTGACAGCAGCTGAGAGGGCATGCACTCCGCCGCTTCCTCCGGTCCTTCCTCCACCTCTCCTTCTTTCTCCTTCTTGAGGGTGGGTGTTCCTAGGAGTAGCTCCTACACTCCTGAGGGATGTGGTTATGGTCCTTCCAGTGCTGGGCACTTGTGTCCCCGTGCAGCATGGCTGAGTCCTGACCAGGCCGGAGCTCCAGGCCAGTGCGTGGAACCACTGCAGGAAGCAGCCCTTCAGCACCGCAAGCCTCTGCAGAGAGCTGCCCTTGCCTGAGATTAGCAAAACCAGCGCACTGGCTACTTGCTCACTTGAACAACATCACCCAGCCTTTCTGCCTTTCAGAAATTAAGACAGTGAAAATCCACTAGGCTGCAATGTGTTAATAGAGACAAGAATGAAAAAAAAAAAAAAAAAAGCACCTTTGGTTTTCTTCCCAGCGGAAGACGGACGGTTCTGTCTGGGAGCTTAAACTTGTTTAGAAAACTAATACCTGTCACTTAGTTTGTACACAAAAGTAAAGCCGCATTGATTAGAAACTATCTACGTGGGTAAATGTGGTTTTAAAGTTTTAGTTTGAGTTAAGTTTTGATGTGGAATTTTTATACCTTTGTCAAGATTTTACTAACCAAAAAATAAGTCTGCTTGTACCAAAAGAAAATTTCACGTAAGCAACTCAATATAACAATACTTTGTTATGAAATAATGATGTTTAACATGACCAATGTGTTTTAAATACATCTGATTTGAAATGGCTGAAGGAGAGCTTTGGCAGATTTCGGTTTGAATTTTTGAATATGCTAAACCATTAAAACGACAGTTAATAAATCCAGTTCATACTTAATGTCCAAGAGTGCTAAATTAAATATATGTATATATTTTTAAAGATAGTTTGTATTTTTTTTACTCTTGGAGGTTAATGAGTGAAGGAATTCCATAAGATTTCAATGAACAGAATTCTATCTTCATTTACTAATTAGCACAATGATTCTTTTTAAAACATGCTCTGAGAGAAAGATGACATGCAAGGATAACTGACAAGGTCTAAAGACTCATTTTCAAATCTGAAAATAATAACACTGTCAAAAAGTAGTGTTTACTACCATTGCCTGAAAGTAGATATTGTTATCGTTTTCCTCTCATACATCCTTGAGTTACCCACTGTGAACACAGATAGAAAGAAAATGCAACACCTCACTCCTGAAGACCCTTCCTTGTTTAATAGGCACCTCGAAACTGTGCTTATTTCTGGGTGCACCGCATTTTCCCAGCACCTGCATAGAATGTGTCCCGACCAAATCCAGGTAAACGTCACGTCCACACCTCAAGCATTTTTCATTTCTCTGTGTTTGGAATATCCGAATCCTCTCTTCTGGCTATTTTGAAACGTGCACACGTTTTGACAAGCTGTGTTTACCGCATGATGTGTCAGGACACCTAATGTCCCATGCCCTCCAGGCTCTGGAGACCACCATCTTGTCTCTACTTCTGGAGATCGACTTTTTAGGCTCCCACGTTAGTGAGACCATAGTAGTGCTCATCTTTCTCTGCCTGGCTTAGTCCACCCACACAGTGACTCCAGTTCTGTCCATGGTGCAGCGAATGGCAGGATTCCTCTCTCCATGGCAGACAGCATTCCGCTGTTCGCAGGACCACCTCCTCCTTACCCAGTCCTTGCCACGAGCACCTGGTCTTCTGTACAATGAGCCACTGTTCCCAGAGCTGCTGTGACCCTGGGAGTCTGGGAGTCTATGAACCCACTTGTCTGTCCCACAGGCACGCTACTGAGGCCAAGGGGTGCAACTCAGAACCAATGGGGAATCAATATTTATAGTACAGCAAGCAAATCAACCAGACCGAGGAGACCCCAGGCAAGAGGGAAGGTCAAAGCCAGAGGGCAAAGCACAGGACCTCCTGCAATGTGCCTCCCGAGCCGGGTGCGTGCAGGCCCCTCACCACACAGAGGAGACCCTGAAAGGGTCCCAGCCCTCAGCCTCGTCACTGGAAAAGATGTGTCCCCGAAGGAGGGTCTCAACACTTCCCAGAGAGAAGAAGGAACTCGGCTTGGGGCAACGGAGTTCTTGCTCATGAAATGGAAAAGAATCTGCACACACACCAGTCAGAGGCTGAGACAGGCTTATTCAGGAAATCAGATGCACATTCAAGGGCGAGGGGCAGTTGCAGAGGGAGAGACCGCACTGTGTTGGTGTGGAGGTTGGTATTCACCTAGGCAAGGCTATGGGCTGAATTTGAGGTGAAGCCAGGCTGGGGCTCCACAATTTCTCTCCAGTTTCCTGCCCTCCCATTAGGAAGGTGAGGGTCAGGACGAGGAGCAAGGGCGTGCTCAGGGGTTGCTGCTGTTCCTGGATGCTTGTTGCCTCTCAGTGGCTCCAGGCTGTTTCCTCGAGACTGGGTAACTCTCTCTTTAATCCAAAATTCCTTCCTTAGCCCCACCTGAAGTGGTTGGTGAAGAAATCACAGAAGCTGGCTTCACTGGGCACCCTTGCTCTCTGAGCTGTGCCCCCCACTCAGACCGTGTCACTGTTCACCGTGAAAACCCCAGGAGGAAAAAAGAAGCTCATTTGTCGCAAGCTGGTGTGGTCCAGGGCCAGAGGGGTGGCCTTAACCTTGCATTGGCTGCACAGCTTGTCAGGGAAGGACCCCGGGTGGCATGGGCAGGGAGGAAGTTCTGTGACTCAGGATCTATCTTACACCCTCCTAGAGATACGGGAGGGTGAAGGAAAGGCCTGCATGTGTGGACCGCCTGTCAGGATGTACAGGAAATGACGTGGGGCACTGCAACTTGTCCTTAGAGACAGAGCGATCGTAATGTCACGTGAGGCCTCAGAGCTACGCATCTTACCCACAAGTGAGTTGTGAAGGGCTGTGCTGACAGCTTGAGTCAGAGAAAATCGCATTTATCCATCAATAAGTGATTAGGTCAAAGGAAAGCTTCAGCGAATACCAACTGCACTCACTACGGATTAATGCATAGGCCAGAATGACGATTGGTAAAATTCCAAGAGCATGAGACTATTCAGAGGAATGAGCCAGAGCCTGAGCAGCCCCTCTCTGCAGGCAGTCATGAGTCCAGCTTGGAAGGACTGGGTCAGGGCAGGTGGGGAAGGAATCCCTGCAGACTGTCAGTGGGAAGCACCTACTCCGGCCCTTCTCGAGGGAAGGACAGGCTCTTGCTTGGAGGGAACCGTTTCCTGGGCTTCATGAGATCGACTTCCACTCCAGCTTTCCTCATTGGGTTTTTTGATTTAGTCCATTTAGTATTCAGCCTTGCAAAGCAAATACACTAACAGACAAACTTCCTCATCAAAAATGCAGGTCTCCTTCCAATTCTTAGCATTCATTTTAAATTTCTATGGGACTGTGATCACCTCAAGTTTAACTACATTGGGTGGCATGTTTATTTTCAGCTAGTAACATTACCTGCGGGCTTTAGAGATGTCAGATCCTGACTCCAAATGCATCCGGTGTTGTTAAACCGCTGACGTCATGAGAAGCGGCACAGACACAGACCCCAGCCGGCGCTGAACATGGAGAGCAGAGTAGGCGATGACTAAAGGTTTCTCCCTGAGCACCTGAGAAGGCAGCCTCCAACATCATCTGCACTTGGAATTCATTTCCAGATTCACTTAGACAGTTCTGATAGATGCACATTCCTTGAAAGAGCAGACCACACAATCAGAAGCATGATGGAGATTGGCCATATCAAAACGCGCTGCAGGAGGATTTCCTAAGCTTCCTGTATCTCGGTGTTCGCGAGATGCCCCTTAGAGGGTCACAGGTTGGTTTGTCTTTCTTCCTTGTGTCATTTTCGCAGCTGCATCGTTGATAAAACCAACTTCCTTTAGCAACACTAAAGGGATTCCATTTTCATATCGTACGTCTTTCACTTTGATCTCTTCCACAGGAGCAACCTTAACATGAGAGCTTCAACTTACAAATAATGACTAAGTAGAAACAAAACAGTTTTTATACATGCTCCAGATTTTCCCTTTGCATAATATCTTTTCTATGCATAGGTGTGAACTGAGAGTAAATTCTGAGTACTTCTACCTCTAATCCACAGAAGAGGGAGTGAGTGGATTGAAGCTGTGGTCCTACGTTCATTGTGGCACAGTTGGTCACTTGCAGGGGGGCTTCTCAGGAGGTAACGTTCACCTGGGAGCAGTGTGGAAGCAGCTCTTCCCTCTGTAGGTCTGGGAAGGGGCCTGAGAGCCTACATTTCTCACAGGTTCCCACTGAGTGCACTCACCTGGCGTGGAGATGTGGGAGATGCACCTGACTCAGCGATCCCGCCTTGTGAAATAGTTACGCACGTTCTTGGCACAAACTCCTTCTCACAGATCCTACAGGCCAATCCTTGAAGCAAAGGTTAAAATTCATGACCTCGAGCACATTCGAATTCAGAGCATGCATTTAGTTTGATCCTATTTACAAATTCTACCAAAGTTTTTGTGTATCTTTATGATGGATCTAAAATATTGAATATGGAGAATCTAAGAATCACAACATATTTTATTCCCTGTCACTTATTATTTAAGTTGGCTTGTGGCGAGAACAATGGTTTGCTTTCAACTTGCCAAATTAAAGTAGCGTAGAACAAGGGGTCTGAGAGGGAAACGCAGCAATGGCATTCATTAGGATGTAATGACACCCGCCACCAAGCTGATGGTGGTGGGTTAATGAGAGACGCTGATGGTGGCCTTGTTAATGAGAGACAAATCAGCAGTGTGTCACCAGCGTCCCTGCTCTGAGTCCCCTCTGAGAGTCATGTGTCCAGTGCACTTGAAGAACAGCAAAGGTCACTTGAGGAAAGAGGGACCATAACAGGGTGGAGCTCCCAAGGAATGTGGTATTTCCTTCCTTAAGTCCTAGGAATTAATGACAGAATGGTTTAAACTGAGTGACAGGCTAGTAAATTGCCTTATGTACATTTATTTCTTTATTATATGAAATACTGATAGATGAGGAGTGCTCAGTGCAGGTGGGGAGTTCCTGAGTCCCCGGGACTTCTCAGGACCCATCAGAGTGAGCCGCCGAGGAGACGGGAGCCCCTTCGGGAGGGAAGGACTGGGCTCTTCACGCCACCATGGCTCTGTTGCCATGGTTTTTTATCATTTAGTGATTGTTCTGCTGAGGCCACAATAAAAAGGAGATGAAATATCTTTCTGTGACGTTCTCACTGGTTCTGGAGACGGAAGTTGCAGTTATGCCATTCGCCAGCCTGTTTCCTGCTGGGCCCTTCCCACCCAGGCCTCCCCCCAGGCTGCCTTCAGGGTCAGAGGCAGAATTGCCCCTGTAGAGGAAGAAGAGCATAGCCATGACCTTCTAATGCCAAGGCTGCATATCTGCATGAAAGCCTCAGGGGGAGATGGCTCTATTCTGATAGCAGCATCCCAACATCAACTCAGATTGCTAGTATATTCTTTCATATTTTAAAATTAAATGCTCTAAACCTCTTACCAACCTAGGCTTCAGCCAGATCTTTCTCGTCTTTGAACTTGTAAAATGGTTTAGTTGCTATTGAGGAATTTTTTCCTTCAGTGTGTGGATATAAACTTAATGTGGTGATGCGACTTCTTGTGAAATTGAACTTAGTACATAACCAGAAACAATTTAGTTGTGGGAGTAGGTGGGGATTCAGATATTTTCATTCAAATGGATCTGCGCCACTTTCCATTTCCCCCATGTGAAAGAAATCTCATCCTGGTGTTGACCAGAGTAAACGAGGTAGTAATGTCTCAACTGAAAACATCTCTGCTACCAGAATTACTACATGCGCCATCTTGGTCCACATCTGCAGAGGTCAGCTGCATGTGGTGGGGTCATGCCAGTGTGATGAGGGCTGCAAAAGGGGTTCCCTGCTTCTGTAGGAAGACATGACTGGATGAGTGACAGGGAGAGGTAGCAAATTGGAAAGGCCAATTTATTTTTTTGTTCCAAGTATGGTATATATTGCACGGTTTGTTGCTCATTAGATTTTAAAAAGCAAAGAAACAAGACTAAATTGGATCTGAAGCCCCAACAGACTCTAAAACAACATATCGTTCAGGCTGTTTTCAAAGCAAAGTTCACTCCAGAGTAAACCATGCTCATATTTCCATAACACAACACATCAAGTCCTGCAGGACTTCGCCCCTCCAAGATGTGTGCTCATGTAAAACAAGATCAGTCCTCCGTAATGTGAGTGCTCAAGCTGGGCACCACAGACTGTGCATCAGAATCCAAAGATCAGGATTTATGTGGTTGTGTCCTTGGCTGCCTGCTGCCTGCCTTTCTTTCTTCCTTTCCATTGCAATGCTGGGATTGACCCCAGGACCTTGGCATGCTAAGCATGTGCTCAACCACTGAGCCATAGCCCCATTCAGATTTCTTTATTTCCAATGAATAAAAATAGTAGTTTTTTTCCTCTTTAAAATACTTAAAAATAACATAGTCTAAGACTGACAACTCTACAAATTGATAAAATAATTTCTCTGAATTTTAGATAAAAAGAAAGCATGCCATAATTAACATGTAAATTTCTAATAAATCTAATAGATAGAGTTAGTCGTCCTCTTCTGAGTATTTTATGCAATGTGAGATATTTTATTTTGTTGAAAATAGACCAGAAAATCCCTTGATGGAGTCGCTAGCCTCTTCCACCTCCTCCTTTCTGGGCTTCTGCTGTGTTGACAGAATGGATACCCGGCTGGTTCCAGGGCATGAAGTTCAAAGATGATGGTCTCAGGGGCTGATTTAGTGGTGTGCTTTGGCCCCTCATTTCCAGTTCTGGGTGAGGCCCCAGCAGTGTGTTCTGGTGGCCATATGCTCCTGTAACTTTTGAAATATCAGGACATAAAAGCTGGACATGACTCAGACCCCCTCTGTTTCCATCTGACCTTTCTCTCCTCCATCACCCCCAACCCCATGCAGTTAGTGCAGTGCGTTCGAGGACAGAGCAAAGGACCGGTTGAGCTGAGGTTACACTTCGATTGTCTTTGTGAGACGCGTTCGTGGGTTTTCAGTTCCATCATTGAGATTCAGCTGGACGTCCTGGGTTAGACTTGGCTTCCAGGATTCCCTGTGCTCAGCGGACGATCACAGATCAGCAGCCAGAGACCGTATCAGAGTTTGGCACAACAAGCTCTGGACTGGCCTGTGCACACTCGAGCGGGGAGAATGAGGATCCGCAGCCTGCAGCCAAAGTCTGTCAAATAATGCCCACAGTTACTGTCAAATCCTAGGTGGGGATGAAGTTTTTACTGGAGCTATTCATGCTATCAGAAACATTCTCAATGTTTGCATCATATATGACTATAAACAAAGCACTGTTTTTCTTTAAACATTTTTTCATAGTGGCGTATTTGATAATCTTCCAATCAGAAAAAGGGTTCATTTGATAGAGTTCAAATATGCCATTTTATCAAGAATTTGGGAAGTGGATTTAGAACATCTCAATTAAAACAAGTGAGAAATGAGCGTCTTCTGTTTGGGGTGTGTATGGAGAGCTCCACCTTTCTCATCCTTACACTTAAAAAACATTTATTAAGTAGCAGAAAATTCAGACATAATCAAGACAATAATGATTAGCATTGAAATCTCTGGAAATTATTCTACTATAAAGAAAGCAAAGGGCTTTCATAACAAATAACACATAAAACAAAATCAACTACACAGTACTAAGCCAATTGCATCTTCTGAAAAAGAGGTACACTTTGAAGAAAAGTAGTGGGCAGGCTCGTGTTCTATAGCCAGTTAATGAAGAGGACTGAATTAGACACTGGAAAAAGATTTAATTTCTTGCTGATTTAACTCCAAATACTGACACGATAGAGCTGCCTTTTGTTGTCGATTTCCTAGCCATGCAGGAATTTATTTATATGAGCATTTTTTGGTTTGAGGATCTGACCCTCCTCCCCATCTGCTGTCCACTGCCCATCGATTGCTACTGATGTTCGCTCCTTCCCTGGCCTTGGTTCTTGCCTGAGAGCTAATTCCAGCCCTTCCTCTATTCCTTAGGTACTTCAGTGGCCTAATTAAGAAATCCATTCATTTATTGCACCCAGCTTATTTCTTTGTCTTTTCATCTCATGTGCACTTCTTTATTAAACGTGTGTGTGTGCACAGTGTATATCGCCCAGTGCTGCCGTGGGCATGGCGAGGGAGAGCTTGGGTCTTCCTAGCAGAGGGCAGAGCATCTATAAGAGACACTGCTAATGCCACACCCACTATGGTCCTTTATGTGAAATGCAAACATCCGGACATGAAGAAGCTTCCATTAGAGAATGAGGAAGGGATGGTCACCATGACTGCATCCTAGAACAGAGTCCCAGGCTGCTGATGGCAGCAGCCACCAGAGTCCTCACACATGGACTGTGTGCTCATCTGCACATGAGAAGGCTGGAGTGGACCAGAGAAGGAGCTTGCCTGCTGGTCACAAGGACAGAAGTGTCTGGGCTGGATGAGCACAGGGGCTGCTCCTCAGCTAGCAGTGTGCTCTGAGAGCTAGGAATTGTTCTTCCTAACATTCTTCCCTGATCTTGTGATCGACCTCCCAAAACATTGTTTACTAAATATTTCCTCTGAAATTTAGGTCTGGCCCTCTAAGCCCACTCTGCAGCCTCAGAGCAGCACGTGCCCACCTGCTTCCGTGGGCTGTTAGCTGACAGTTCACCTTGCTGGGTATTTCCTGACAGCCCACCTGGCCTGTTCCCCAGGTGGTCGTAACTATGTGAGCTGGACCTCGCTCAGTCATTTCTTCTGTGATGTTGAGCCAGTGGGCTTCCAGTCCTCACGTCCTTCCTGGGCAACACCAAAGTTGCAACCTTCCTTTTAGCTGAACAGAATGTCATCCGTATCTTCCTGAATGCCCTGGACACTGCTGGTGGCCTCAAGGACAGAGAGGTGCATGTGAGAGGTTTCCTTTCTCCTCCTGATTTTCACAGCCTTTTCCTCCTTCCGTGCACAGAGCTGGGCATAGGGCAGGGTGGAGATGTGAAAGCCCCGGCCAGCAGAACAACACCAGGCAACTCATGAAATGCAAAGCTTTCCAGCGAAAACTAGGTGTCCCCAGGAAGCTGGCACTGAGCAGGGACAATGTCTAAGACAGCCAAGTGTCTCTGGCAGCTCTGTGATGACACAGAAAACTGAGCTGCAGAGTCCATACAGGAAAATGGTCAGGCAGTGGGAATCTCTGCCTGAAGATGTGGCTTGTCACTGGATCGCAGCAACACAGACTGTGCAGTGTTTAGGTTGGAGGTCTGGCATCCAAAAGCCCTGCTTCTACCTCCAGCACTGTCCCCTGGGAGTTATAGGGCCTTGGACACGGATCCTAACTCCCAACTCCTCAGCTGAAGAACAGGGGCAGCAATCGTCCCTGTCTCTTAGACAAAAGCAAGAGGCCACCCAGGTTCACAGCCTGGCACATGGTGGACAGGACATCAGATCACCAGCTCTGTCAGCCCTCCTGCCATCAGCATGGTGGCTGTCATTGTGTTCTTGTGGCATTTAGTTGGTCTTCACTGCTCTTTGTGGCTACATGTGGGCTCCTTAGGGAAGGGAACTAAAAAAAAAAGAAGGTAACATTGTCCTGACCTTTAATCTAAATTGGATGAAAATGTTGCAGAAAGTTCAACATTTCAAAGGAAATCTATCTTCCTACAAACCTTGCAGATCTGCCTAATAACACTCCTGGCTGGAGAGTTTATGCAGGTGGAGGAATCACTGGTAGGAAGAGGATTGCCTGGCAACGGGGTCCAGGCCTGCATCCCGGCGTGGCAACTCGGTAGCTGGCATTTCAGAAGCAATTAAGAGAGTCTGGGAGACCTGGACGTGAAGCCCTGTGCCTTCCTGTGCTGAGAGGTGTGCAGGTCCTCCTCACCTGTCAGCAGTCAACCTCTGGAGAGAAGTGCATCCCCCGGAAGAGGAGCACTTACCTCATGCGGAGGAGGCCCGGAAGCCAGTCCCCAAGCCTCGCTAGCCCCCTGAACCGCCCCCTACTCTTTTCCACATCTTCACAAGGAGCATTTGCTACTCCTGAACCAACTTGTTCTCCACCGACTTTGGTGTGATTTCACACACCCCAGGGTCCGCTCCCTGACCTGGAAGCTTTCCCAGAATCCCACGACACAGCAGGCAGTTTGCTGAGGCCAGCCCTCCAAAGGGGGAAAAAGCCAAAGCAGCTGCTGTCTAGAGTGAATGTCCCTACGATCTGCACCAGCCCAGCCAGGACCGGAAGACGCGGGCCTGGGGGCCCTGCAGGAGCAGACACGGCGGCCATCACCTCCCTGCCCTTGAGAGCAATGGGCTTCTCCTTGTCTTGGATGGATAAGACTGAGAATCATTATATGATAAAAGAAAAAGAAAATATTCCCAGTACGTAAAAGATGATTTTCCACCCACTGAAGTCATGTTTTGTTGAACAGAATACATTTTCATGCTCAGCATTTATTTACACTTTTCTCCCAAATGCTTTCCAAAGTCTTTAACAGGCTCTGTTTTTTTTTTTTTTTTCCTTTTCTTTCTTTTTTTCTGGAAATAAACAGAGCTTGAGCTCCTCACCTCATGAGGAAACTTACAGCCAGAGAACCTGATTAAACATTACCTTTCATCTTTTCCTTTCAGGACCTCACTAAAATTTAACAAAAAGAAAATTATACAAACATGCATAAAAGGCTCAGAATGAGCTGCAAATAGCTGTATATTAAATTTTGCTGGGAAATTCACATCCATAGTGGGAATTTGCGTTTGCTTGTACGGTACTGCACCCTGGGTTGCATTTTAAAAAGGAGTTTTATAAATTTCTTGAAAGTTAAAAAATCAAAAACACATCCTTGTAATCTGCAGGGGAATATTGCAGGTAAATATATTAAGTCTCAATGTGAATGCTGTCATATTTTAACACAGCTTATAAATATAACAGGAAAATGAAAATTACCTTATAAATAAAAAGTGGTATTGATCACCAATGCAGGCAGAAGTGACTCATCACGTCAGCTTCTCCAGTCTCTGGAAATGTTCTTGCAAATGTTTCTGCAAGAGGAAGATCTCTTCATTTTGGTAAGGGAGGATTTCACTCATGTGTATAAGGGACTAAATACAATTTCTCTCCCACTTTTGTGGCCACTACACATCTTTTCTGTGATTGTTGTTTTTACCCAAAGTCAAAAAGCTATCAGGTCACTTTACAAGTCTCTCTGAGCTCAGGCGACGTTTGAGAGGAAGTAAACCTCCTCCACAGAGTAGAAGGTTCTGCACAAGGCAGCAGCAGGCCCGTGAGCTTTGGCTTGTTTCCTGGTTGGACTTCTCTGGTTTACTCAGGGATGGGAAATCCAAACACCCAGCCAGTGCAGACTGGCTGGAGGAATGCAGTGCATTGTGGGACAGAATACTACGCAGGCCTGTGCTGGGCTCACAGGTGAGTCATTCAGCCTCCTGCCCAGGCATCCTCACCCCCTAAGCAGGGAGTGCGCTGCATGTCTCTTTGCTTTATTGAATTAACTCAGCAAATCCCTATGGAAATGCAGGCACACCATAGATACAGCTGGCTCTAGTGCTCGGCTCCCGCCCAGCGTCCCGTCTCCCCCTCCTCCGTCCCTCTGCCTTTCCTTCTTTCCTGGAAGTGGTCAGTCAGGGCCTGACTTGCTATGGTCTGCTGGGCACAGACTCTGGTCAGCCACATGGTCACCTGCAGGGCTAGCTTGCGCTTGTTTGAAGGTAAATACCACTAGGAATTTGGGTGTTTGTTTCTTACTTATTTCTTTCATTTAATTACATTGTAACTGACACAAAGTCGTGTTCATGGGACACGATCTGATGCTCCACTCCTTGTGTGCGTCGTGCAGCGTGTACTTCAGGGCACGCACATCTGTCTCCTGGAACGACGATCACTTACCCGTGATGAGAACTCTCTAAATCCTCCTCCCAGCCTTTCTGGAATGCAGAGCTCATTTGCATGTGCTGTGGTCACCCCACAGGGGGCGAGGATGCACCAGAGCAGGGGGTCACTCCCTTGTTCAGGGTCACTTAACTGGGGCCCTGGATCTGGCCTCTCAGAGCGGAGCCCATCCTCCTGTCAGTGACTATGGGACCAATGTTTCCACCTGCACCTGTGAGTGAGAGCATAGGGTCCCTGGCCCCCGTTGTCACTTTACACAGTGACCTCAGATACATCCACAATGTCACAGATGACAGGGTTTCATCCCTTCATTCCTGAGTCATGCTGTAGGGCGTGTGTAAACCACGTGGATCAGTCACCCACCCTCTGGGGTCTGCCCGAGTTATTTCCATTCCTGTCCATGGTGACCTCTGCAGGACTGCTCATGGGCAGCAGGTGGCTTGTCAATGGACTGCTGGCTTATGGTGGCCACATAAGCAGTGGGACCTCTGGATCCACTCTCCAGTGTGCGGGGAACCTCCTCCTGCTTTCCATCATGGCTCTGCTCATTTACATTCCCACTGACAGGGCAAGGGCCCCTCTCCTCCAGACCCTGGCTAGGGACGGGTACCCTTCCTCATGGGGGTTGAAGCCTTCCTAACTGGAGAGGATGACCTCACTGTGGCTTTGATTGGCATTTCCCTGGTTAGTGATGTAGAGCATGCTTTATACACATTTCGGCCACTTGTGTGTCTCCTTTTAAGAAATATCTATTCACTTCCTTTGACCATTTAACTTAGATTATCTGTGATATTTTATTTATTTTTACTTTTTGCTATTAAGTTGTTTGAGTTCCTCTACATTCTGGATCTTAACCCTTGTTGATGTACAGCTGTAGATTATGTTTTCATTCTGTTGGTTGTTTCCTTTGTTGTGCAAAAGACTTTAAGGGTACTTATATTTTAAGCGATATATAATAATTGCATATATTTATGGCATACAATGTGATATTTGAAAGGACATATATGATGAATGATAATTGAATTTAAGATATTAATTAGAGTTAATTAGCATTTCTATCTTCTTAAATATTTATCAGTTTTTTCCTCTTCTCATGATTTTGGAACGCACGGTGATGGGTTGTGCACTCTAGTCATCCCCCTGAGCGGTGGAATCCTACAACCTACGTCCCACCTGCTGCTCTCCTTCATGGCCCTTCTCTATCCTCCACCAGATCCCTCCTGCTCTCCAGGGACCACAGTGCTGCTCTGAGTCTTTGGCATCAACGTCTTAGATTTATTTTTCTCTGCATAGCATGGGTGCTTCTGGAGTGCTAGGGTCTGAAAGGTGAATTTTGAGAGTCCCCTTGACATGCAATGCTCCTTCCTTGCTTTGGCTCTGCCCAGCACAGTCCCCGGCCGGCAGTGTGTGGACAGATGAGCAAGGTGAATGTCTGCTCTGGTTTGCTGTTGCATCTGCGCTTCAAAGGTCAACCTCCATCTTTTTTCTAGTATCTTATGTTTGGGGCAAAATTTATTCTATGTTTTCAAAGGAACACAGTAGAAACTGGGGGGAAGAGCGCAGAGCCAGAGGTTGGGGCACGAGGCATCTTTTCACCCCTGTTCCTCCCTCCGCCCTTGGCACCTCCTGTAGCTCCTCCACCTCCCGGGAGGTTGGCATGTTTTAGGGCCCCTGTAAATGTTGGCTAAATGAGTAGGTGCAGACATCAACTAGTCTGCAAAGAGGTTCCCATCTTATTTACTGCCCGGAGTTACTAAATCCTGGAGGATCTGGGCACGGTGAGCGCTGTAAAATGGCTGCTCAGTTTTTATCATGCCAAGAGCTAAAAACGACATAAACTGCGAGGGAAGTCCGCTTAGTCAGAGCAAGGACTCAGCTGGGGCAGATGTGCTCTGCCCAGACATGATTGCAATCCCAGGGGGCCTGATTTACTGTCCTCTGCTGTCTGGGGTGGCCAGGGAAGAAGCGCGGCTCTGACAGGCCACTTTCCATTAGTACAAATAAAATCCAGCAGCATTGCGGGACTGTGATTTGGTGGAGTTATTCAAAAGTTAATAGGCTGTGAAAGATGAAGCCCTTGTAAGGACTTTCTGTGCACATTTCCAAGTGAGAATAAGGTCCCGGAGTCCACATGCCCCAAGAGGAACGTCAGGAAAACCTCCAGGAACCTTAATACATTAACTCCTCAGGTGTCTTAATTTAGCATTAAGGTTTCTAGATTCTAGAAGAGTCTTTCAATTTTGGTAATTGCTAATTTTGCGGTTTGCTAGAGTAGAAAGGGCTCTGCCCATGGAGTCTGATAAATCTGAGTTGTTATCCGCCTTCTGCTACTTAACACTTTTCCACAGTGGGTCTTGGGCACATTATTAGAGGTCTCTGACTCTCAGACCTGACATCTGCAAAGTGAGATAAGGGTGTGGGGTTGTCGTGAGGATTAGTGGGAGATGTGAAGCTCCAGGTCTGGGCAGGCCTGCAGCGAGCACGTCCCACTCCGACTTCCCGTTTCCCTCCTCTGTCCTCCCGCCTTGCGCTTAGCACCCTCAGCACCACAGTCCCTACCGCTGCTCCTGCTGCAGTTCTTGTTGCTCATGTCACTTCGGGCGCTTAATAATCTAACGTGCGAAGCTTAGAATAAAGGGCACACGGAAGCCCACGTGGCAGACAGCAGACGCGCCTCACCGCGAAGGAGAAGGCCCATGGCGTTCTCGTCCCCAGTTACCAGAGCCAGTATCACTTGCCCTGGCAGAGGAACCACACTGCCCGCTGCTGCCTTCTGGACTTGTCCCCTGTGGGCTACTGAGCTCCTTGAAGGCAGCTGTGAGTTCATTTGTGCTCAATTTCATTCCTTAGGTTTATCAAAGTATAAAATAAAAATGTTTTGAAGCATTAAGGAACAAAGAATAGACAACATGAGTTTTATGATGTGACATATTTGAGTGGGTGTTTGCCTGCTTCCAGGGAAGTGACCTCAAGGGAGACTATGTTGTGAAGGACCCAGGCGCCCTCAGCTGTGGAGTGGGGGGAGGAGGCCAAGAACAGCAGGCCGAGGGAGGCGGCACATGCAGCTCCTCCAGTCCTTGAACAAGGCAAATCTGTCACTGGTGAAAAGAAAGGATGCTAATCCCAAAGATGGGACCTCGAGGGAGGTGGCCTCTGACCAAGCCAGGGCCTGCCACAGGGACACGCCCTCGTTGGAGACAAAGTGGGAAGAACTGAGTCTAGACCAACTGCAGCAGCAGATTGCTTTCCTCCCAGGTCGAGTTTGGGAAGCATAATCCCACTCACAGACATTGCATTCTCATCAGTGCAAGCCAAGGCCCAGAGTCACCAAGACCAAGTGGGAGCAGTGACAGTGTCTGTGGGGACCCCTGCTTCCATAGTCTCCATTCATTAGTGTCTTGGGTCTTGGACTTGGGCCTAGGAGGGTGAGGCAGCTCTCTGGGTCTCGTAAGGCTCTGATCTCACTCTGGAGGGCTCCACCCTCATGGCCCGAGCACCTCCCAAAGGCTCCCTCCTAATTCATTCACCTTTCAGGTTCAGATGGCAGGGTGTGAATTGATGGGGACACAGACATTCAGAGCATGGCAGCTACTGATTAGGGATCAGTGCTGTCCAGAGGAGATGCACCTCTGCCGACTCAGGGTGGACAGGTAAGGGAGGTTCCTGGTAGAACTGACATTCGGCCATCATCGGGTCCCAGCTTCTTAGCCTGACTTAGCACCAGCAGGTCCTGCAGTTCCTCCAGTTAAGCTTCTTGAAAACCTGTGCTCTCCCTTTTTATCATATTCCACTCTGTGCCCCAGGGTCTCATCTCCCTCCCAATTATCCATGAACTCCCACAGGAGACATAAGTGGCTGCTGTCCCAGCTCTTGTTATCTCCAACCACATGTTAAGGGCAGGATGTTTCAAGGTCTCTCCTCAGTTGGCATTTCCAGGTGGGTCAACGTGTTGTCAGGTTCCTGGCACAGGACGAGGGGCGGGAGAGACACTGTCTCCCAGGCCCAGGCCCGGGAAGCTCCCAGGAGGAAGAGGAGCGAAGCGTGACACGAAGACAGCAGAGCTGTGGACAGGGAGGCTGGAGAGCCTGTCCTACCTACCAGGGTTTCTCATCCTGTAGGTAGAAGGGAAGGCCCAGGAGTGTCACCTGAGGCACGGAAATAGCCCTGCTCCTAGGGCGAGTGTCCTTTGATTCTTCTCAAAGCTCTGTGGAGCAAGCAGGGTCTCCCTCTGAAAGAAAGTGAAGAACCTGAAGCAGGCCTAGAGACTCGAGCCCCGCAGCGTGAAGACAGGACCCTGAGCCGCAGGGAAGGGGCGCTCTATCTTCAGTCACTTGGGTGACTTCAGAGACACTTCAGAGACAGCTTGGGTCATAATAACCGTCTTTCAGGAATACAAAAAGCTTTTTTTTAAAGAGCACACTGTCCACTTATTCTCCTTCTCTACAAAAAATCAAAGAAGGGAGTAAGCTCTACGAAGACAGAGCGCCTGCTGATTCCCACTGGAGCAGGTAAACCGCAGCTGAAGCCAAGCAACCTTGACGCAAACAGCCCAGGGACCTGCCCTGGTTGTGGAGCCTCTCACGAGCGCAGGTGACCCCGCAGGTGGGCCCCTGTGCTGCTCCCTGGGTTAGGCATTGTGCTGTGGGCCACGTCTCACATTGCTGACTGAGCATGATGTGGGCTCGTGTGGTGGCCCAAAGCATCTGTCACCAGGAAGTTCCACAGCCTGTTAGGGTGTCAACAGTCAACTCGGTTCAGCTGCTTTAGTTCTTCATAAAGAATGCCACCGGTCATTTCAACCTGCTGGGACGGGCTAAAAGAAGCCCCCTGGGACATAAATCCAACTCCACAATCACAGCCAACGTCTGCTGGGATGGCGATAGGTCTGGAAACTCCCTTAGCCACATGCTGAACATTACGCTCAGTTCCACTCCCACACCTGGACTAGCATGCAATGTAAAATCTACAGGAAAACTCAAGAAATATCAAATAATCCAGGGAAAATTGTCTATTATTTTGGATAAATGGAGAGTCTCTCCTCAGAGATTTGCATGGAAAGTCAAAGAAGAGGCTGAGCTCTGACCCATTTAGGAGGCAGCGTTAGCAAGTGAAGCTTCCCAGGTGCACCATGTTGCTTCTGAAGTCGAAGGTATTATGATCTTTCACTGTGTGGCTCAACTTTCCATCACTGTAGGGAAATAATTGAGGCAATTAGCTCATGCAGAGAAGAAGTTTATTTTGGCTTAGAGTTTTGGAGGTGTCAGTGCAGAATCAGTTGGTCCAGTTACTCTTGGACCAAGATGAGGCAGTACATCATGGCAGGGTGCATGGCAGAGCAGAGTCCCTCACTTCATGGTTGAGAAGCAAAAGAACAAGAAAGAGGCTGTGGGGACCCCTATCAGCTCCAAGGGCATGCCTCTAAGAAGCTAAAGCCACCCACTAGTGCCCCTTTAACACATGGCCCTTGGGGACATTCAAGTTCAAACTGCAGCATTAGCTGTTTCCAGAGACATGCTCAAAGGACCACCATGAAATGGGAATCTCTGTGCAGTGTCCTTGGGGAGCTCAGATGGCTGCTGTTGTGCTGTTTTCTAATTTATCAAAGAAAAAAGAAAATAAAAGAAATAGAGAGGGAAAATGAAAAAAAATGCTATACTTAAAAATACTTAATTTTCAAACCAAAGTGCTATCCCCATCACCATGGTTATTCACTTTCCGAGGACTTCCCGGGGCTGAAGGAAGTCAGCGGATGCTGAGGCCTCTCCCTGTCAAGGGATCCGCTGGAGGAAATCTCCACCAAGTCCTCTCGCTGAGGATCTGCAGCTTCCACTCATGATGCTCCACAGTCACAATCACCCTCACCCGGGCCTCCCTCTGTCCTCGGGTTCCACTTTGATCCCTTGTTTCTAATGGTTCCTTTATAAAAGGAAAACACTCCCCAGGTACATGTTGATTTGAAAAGTCGGGATTGCAACGAGCGAAAGCCACAGGTTTCCTTTTCCATGTGCAGAATTGTGAGTGCAAATATTCAGAACATACTTCCCTTCAGTGTTTTTTTCCTACAAAGTTCTGTGTTTAAGTTTTAGAATCGAATTTCCTCATGATATTCATCTTTTGTTTTAAATCTGAAGGTTATTTTTTAACAGTGCCACATGCTGCTGTCAGATTTCACAGGTAGACATGCAGCAAAAGTTTACCCAACCTGCACATGTCAACCAGACTAGTGCTACACGGCGGGACCACGTCTTCACGATTTAAAAATGTGCTAAAAGTGTAACAGCTGATCAATGACTAGTGTCATCCAGACATTGTTTTATAAGGTGGTTCAATACCTTTAAATGAAAAATACAATTTATCAAGTATTAATACAAAATTTAGTTATTTTTCCAAGAAGTATCATACGATGTGTCAGTTTGAACAACTGTAAGGGAATTATGTTGCCAGTGCAGATTCATGGATGCAACTGCCCCGTGCAATGATGTGGATGTGGCACTTGAATCTGTACCTGTGTGTTCCATTCTGTTTTATTTTAAAGCACACCAGTGTGCTGTGAAAAGAAGCGACCACGCTAATGTACTCTGATGAGCATGAGCTTGTATGCGCCAGCAGTGGGCTGCCTGGGAGATGAGCTTGCACATGATCTAGACACATCAGTGCTGGTTATCCAAACCGAAATTACCATTGCGGCAACTCCAAGGTTGAGATTTTCCTAAGAGATGATGGTATTACAAAAGTCATAAAATCATGAAAAGCATTCCAAAGAATGAGATTCCTACTTTGTTTATTTTCCTCCCAATAGGAGGTCTGGTTGTCCTATAGGAAAATGACAAGTGGTGGAGTCTCACGTAAATGCGGGAGCTTGTTTCACCACCTCCAGGGCTGCAGAATCCATTCCCTGGGCTCCCTGATGCCTAGCTGAGGGTGCTGCCGTGGAGCGGGCAGTCTAAACAGAACGGCCTTCACGTTCCTCCAGAGAAGAGCTTGCACACTCCCCAGGGGTCACAGCCCCCTTCCTGCAGGTTCCTGTACAAAGGAACAATCCCAGTCCCTGGAGAGGTGGCTCTGGGAAGGCCATGGACACCTCTCAGGGTCTGCAGGGAGGCAGATGCTGTTTCTTTTCATTTCTAAGCTTGTCTGGCAGACACATTTTAAATACTGACCAGCATTATCAAAATTATTAAGTATGTATGCTTGTTTGGCATTTTTATCACTTTTCAAAACACATGGAAAGTTCCAAAGGCACATCCTATCAGGCAGATAGGCATGGCCATTAGCTAGTGACTCTGCTCAATTCATGACTGCTTTTACATCAAAAATTTCTTTTCTTCTTTTCATAAAATTTGCAATATTAGATATTTATTTTTGGCCAGATATGATGTATCCCACCCTACAATGCATGGCTCCTACAAAGTACAAAGTGGACATTGTGTCAGGTTGTTTCCTTAGTGACTTGACTTCCAAGAAAAAGATGAATTCCAAATATTTCCCTGCTCCACACTGTTACCCTCCCCGTGTAATGAGGAAAGGTGATTCATTTCCCTTTGTCTTGCCCATCTCCCTTGTTGGAGAGCTCTCCCAAGTCCAGGGAATCCATCCTGGGTGTCTTTGGAATTATAACCTGATTACCTCCAGTTAGCCAGTGGAAATGAGGTTAAGGCATGACATGAAAATTGCCTGAAACGTCATTAAAAGTAGCAGTCAACAAAATGCATATCACTTCCTTGTGAGTTCCCAGGAGACTGGATAATAGAATCCATTTCCACTAATGCACTCAAATAGGTTTTAATGGTGTGAGGTGCAGGAGTCAGATCCTCATGCATCCAGAGAGAAAGCTGACCTCTGCCCACCCTTAGAAGGGAGACCGATGTTGTTTCATCAAGACGCCTCACAGCTGTGTCTCTGACATGCTTACAACGCCAGCAGTGAGGAGCAAGGACCTTCATCATTCTGCACTGAAATCCCTCTGGGTTCAGATTTGAAAAGATCCACCATGTACAGAAAGTAGAAGTCAGGTCCTTGCATTTGACAAAGGGCAAATTTTATTACTGAGAAATGAGTAAGGAATGGGGAGATGGGGTCAAAATTGATATCAATTTTATCCCCAAGCAGTCGCATGTGAGGAGTATTCATGAGTTTGTTAAGAGGTGGAGAAAAATAATTAGTCCTGAAATATTCAAGTGGCTGAGTTCAAGTTGGTGCCATCTTCCTGCATGAAGACCACTGATCTTATTCTGTGAAGATCAGCCAGTTCATCACATCCACTTAGGAGACACTTGGCCCTGGTGCATGGTGATGAGAAACTGAGGTGACACCTGCCATTTTCTTCTGCCTCACACACCCTGCAGACTAGGGGTCCTTAAGAAGGGAAAATGAGTGTTTGCAAGCACTAGGTGTATCTGGGAACTGCAGGTCGTCACCCCGAAGAATCAGCAAACCCCAGAGTTTCAGTGGAAGCAGGATGCAGTGGCTGGACAGTAGAATCTAAGTGCATTTTCATTGCATTGGAAACAGAAGGCATGATACGTAGCTCAGCCTGGGAGTGCACAGCATGGGGACCAGCTGGGTGTCCAGTTGTGTTGCTTTGGGTGAAATTAAAGTGTGTACAGATGTTAAATACATACATGTCCTATCACCCTTCTTCCTCCCAAAGTACTTTCTTTTCTTTCACTGTCCATATTCAAGGTACACAGAGTGATGCTTTGATGTATGCAAGCACATAATGAGTTAACATTTCTTTCAAGCAAATCACCATACCATCACCTTATATCCTGACTTTGAGTGACAAAAGCATCAAATATTTACTCCCTTAGCAAAATTTTGGCATAAAGGACAATATTATCATATTGTATCAATTTTGACCCCATCTCTCCTTACTCATTTCTGGCAACTGCTCTCCTACTCAATGAATCTATGATTTTAATTTTTTTATATTCCACATGCAAATATTAAGAGGCCAAATGTGTCTTTCTTGTCTGGTCTATTTCACTTAGCAAAACGTCCTCCAGGTTCAGTACATCCATGTTGTGAAAATGACAGAATTTCGTTTCTTTTTAAGGCTGAGTAATGTTCCCTGTGTCTGTGAGGCACCTTTTCCTCATCCCCTCATCCACTGGCAGGCACTTAGGTCTTCCCAGGCGTGGCTCCTGTGAGCAGTGAACACAGCAGAGCAGGTGTCTCTGGGAGGTACTGACCCCCTTCCTTTCACTGTGGACTCCGAGGAGGGACAGCAGGACCCCAGTGCAGCTCTGACCTTAGTGGTGGGAAGAGCCACTGCTCTCTTTTCTACAGTGAGCGTGTGCCGGTCAGTGGCTGCAAGGCTGTCCTCTCCTCCACACCCTCTTGTCAGTCCTTGCTGCCTCTTGTCTCTTTATTGACAATTGATCCAGTAGGTGTCAAGTGACTTCTCATCGTGGTTTTGATTTGTGTTTCCTGATGGAATTTATATATTTCAAAATGGTTTGAAATCCATATGGATTGTAGCAGTCATTCTTTTTTTTTCCGTTTGATAATTCTTGAATTGTTCTTACCCCTTATTAGGCAATGGAATAAGATGAAAATGTATTAATCGAACCACCCAAAATTCTTATTAAATAACTCAGAAATCAAATTTGTTTATTTATTTCTTCAACATGGGGAACCTGATACTAGGCATACTGGGGGATGTATGCAGAAGGAAATCATCCTCCCTGTGTTTGAGGGGTTCACACAGGTAGGGGCAGGTGGATGGAGAGTTGCAGCTCACCTTGAGCAGTTCGTGGAGGTGGAAGAATCATCTTAAGAGCAATTGTACACTTGATGAGATCTTTGCTGCAAGGCTGTGTCATTGAGCAGGACTTGTGCACATCCAGAGTTCGTTCATACTTCCTATTTAACACTCAAGCTAACCTTGAGATTTTTGTCACATCATGTTTCTACAAGTGAGCCTGGAAACATGAAACTCAGCTCTATATTTAAGTTCAGGTCAAATAAAAATAATCTTCCTGTTATCAGTGTGGTGGCTCATGCCTATAATCCCAGCAGTTCGGGAGACTGAGGGAGGGGGATGGCAAGTTCAAAGCCAGCCTCAGGAATTTAGCAAGGTTCTGAGAAAGAGGTTATTACCCTATGGACATGTATAACTACATGAATGGTGTGAATCTACATTGGGCACAACTATAGAAATGAAAAGTTGTACTCCATTTGTGTACAATGAATCAAAATGCAGTCTGTAAAATAAATAAATAAATAAACAAACAAACAAATAAATAAATAAATAAATTTTAAAAATTAAAAGGAATGGGGATGTGGCTCAGTGGTTGAGCACTTCTGGGTTTAATTTCCAGTACTGCCCCCTCCCCCCCAAATTGCATTCCTATTGAGCAGACAGGGGGAGTGCATATCTGTGAGTCATAACTGTCTGCAAGCTGAGAGAGTTGGTGAGGATTGCAGGCGTTTGCAGGAATTCAGTTTTCTGCTTGGTTCTAGGTTCCTTCTGCCCCTGTGTGCATGTACATAGTAAAAGTATCTGGAGTTGGAGAATATCATGGTAAGTGAAATAAGCCAAATGCAAAAAACCAAAGGCAAATGTTTTCTCTGATATGTGAATGCTAATTCACAATAAGGGAGGGCACTAGGGAAGAATAGAGCTACTTTAGGTAGAGGGGAGTGAAGGGAGGGGAAGGGGCACGGGGTAGGCAGGACAGTAGAGTGAAACAGATATTATCACCTCATGTACATATATGACACACGATCGATGTGATCCTACAATATGAACAATCAGAAAAATGAGAGATTATACTCCATTTATGTATGATTCATCAGAATGCAAAAAAGCATTCTATTGTCATGTATAAATAATTAGAACAAATAAAAAATTAAAAAAATATGATACCCATACCATGGAACGCTGCAAAGGAAAAAAAAAATACTTCCCTAGCAAATTTTTGCTAAGGAATAGCAATACACAATATCTATGTAGCTAGTATAGATAGGAGCAGGTTACATTGATGGCAAAAGTATCTCTATGGAATTTAAAGTCACGAAGTATTGACCCACATGATCTTTCAACAACTGCAGTTAAGAAAGTTATTTTAATTTTTTAAATGGGAATGGCTGCTAGCTTTGAACTTGATTTCATTTCTCTCATTTTCTTTAAGGTAATTACTATTTTATATTATTCTATAGCTACAGATTGTATTTTGAGAAGAAACAATGTCGCATTACTTTCTGTTCTTCAGATTTTCCAAAAATGTTATGTTCCCTGTATACACTAATTACTAAAACACAGCAAGAGTCAAATTCTCTTTTAAATATATGCATGCAGTCAGTGTTGAGAATCCCTGACGCCTAAATGCCAACCACAGAGCCAAAGGTGGTTCCCACGTCATCAAGGATCTTTCCTTTTATAAAAAACTCACCACAGGGATCATTTCTTTAAAAGATTTAATGATCTGTAAGTAAGCACTTGAATTCAACAAGAGTGCTTCATTATTTTACATGCAAAATAAAGAAGGGGAAAACTTAGTGGAGGTGTTACAGCTATATCAACAATTGGAACCATCCATCAAAATTGCAGCAGAATGTGCGTATGGAGGACCTGTGGAGGGGTTCTTTCTCAATGTTTTATTCCTATTTAATGAGAAGAAATTTTATTTACGGAAGTGAAAGGCAACAGTTCAGGCTCTCAAAGGGAAACAGTAATTTATCCTTTTAAAGTGGCAAACACATATTGGGAATGCTTTAAGTAATTTAGCACTCCCTAGCTTTCACTGAAATTCATAAATCAAATTACTTTCATCTGGGAGTACAAAATAAATGGAAATTTAGCTTGCGAACACACAGAAAAGGAGCTAAATTTGTATTTGCCTTACCCCCCTAAAGCACATGGGACCCCAATTCTACAACATCTCATAAAGATTTCAATAATTCTTACAAATATTTGAGGAAATTAGTATGAAAGATTTTCAGGGACTAATTTTTTTTAAAAAAGCATTCCATTGAAGTCTATTTATGTGAATTTTAGCAACAATCACTACAGAATTTTCATTACATAAGAAATCAGCACAAGTGTTTCTCCTCCATTTGATAGGTGCTGCACATTTTTCTGTTGTTTTTCACTCTTGTGCTAGTACTATCTTGTACCAATCTGTTGGCAGCCCTGTGTACTAATAATTGAATAAACAGGAGGTGAGATCCTTGTTCTTAGGGTTGTTATATTCTTTGAGGGTGGAAAGGAGTTCCGGAGCTGTCAAAGTGCTACGGTTGTCCACAGTCTGAAGGCTCTTGGTCTCAGAGGCTGCTCCTGAAACCTGGCTCCTCTGTCATTCTTTGGGTCCCCTGGGCTCCTCGGAGTAGCTCTGTCCCTGACCTTCAGGCTCACACCAGTTCTCCCACCATTACTGAAACAGATCCACAGCCCCGTCCTCCTCAGGCATCCGTGCAGAAGTCTGTGTGTACAAATGGCGCGGCTTTGGCCCCAAGTGGCCCTCCCTCTGTGAAGGGCCTATTTTGTAATTCTGAACGTGTCTCTCCCTGTGCTCTCCAGATCTTCCTCTGCCACCTCAAAGAATCTCACTCTGTGCTTGTTTTCCCCTGAGGATCACGTCCCTTGCTTGGATGAAGGCAGTGTATAGAGGAGGTGTGGTAGTGAATGGCAGGCTTTCTTCTTGTTGACCTCTCTTGACATTTTGGAGGGAAAAAGAGGCACCTCTGTCTCCAGCAGTCCCGCCCTTATTCAGAAGAAGCAGTTTTTATTGAAACAGAATTATGCAAAGTTGTTTAATTGACTTATTAAATTTCATTTTTAAAATCAAGCTGTCAATTTTTCTCTTACTTTTATAGAGAATCCATTCCAATCCACATGCACTTAAGATTTGGGTCTTTCAAACCCATTAGTTGCTAAGCGATTTCTAGAAATGGGAAATGAGCACAAGCAAGAGGTGTGTGTTTCCTGCCCCACTTGTTTATTCAGACTTCAGTTTTTAGTTAATTCTCATAAGGCCACACGATTAGAACCCTCCCGAGCAGGGCTCTAATTGGGCCGCCTTACTTAGGAGTTCAAGCAAACACTGTTCAAATGCTGAATAGGCCAAAGATTCAGGACAGTGGGTTTTAATGCCCCTCCCACTCCTCTGCCATGAAAATATAGCAAATTGATTTAACATCTGTGCATAAAATCCATGTGTCAAATGAAAATAGAGAAGCACAGGTAACAAATATTGACATTTTAGGAATAATCCTTGACCTATTAAAACCTTATATTAATACCTGAAAACTTGATTTTCCATGTACTAGTTTAAGAAAAAGTCTCAGTTGGTTATTGCCCTTTAAAATTTTTAAATGTTATACAAATCTGAGTTTTATTTCTAATACCAGCACATGTAAAGCACCCCTGCCAAGCAGGCAAGCAAGTGAGCTCCTTGCAGGTGGGAGGCAGAGGAGAAGGACCGCCCGCAACCCTCACGGGGAAGCACCCACCTCTGCCATGCCTCCTCTCCATCCCCCATAGGGTTATCCAGGTGATGCCAACTAATCCTCTTCCTTCTGCCACCATGGATCTGAATATCTGGGCAGTGGCTGAGATTTTTGAGAATCCAGAGATTTTTTTGAGGAAAAGGTAGAACACATTTGAAAAGCAATGTAGAGGTAGGCCAGGTGTTGCAGCTGTTGGCTGATAGGAACAGAGAGACTGAGAGGGCCAGAGCTGGTCAGCCACGCCCAGGGTGCACACTGCTGCTTCCCCCATGGGCCTTCTGGAGGTCACTCAGGCAAGACTGACACCGGGAAGGCCTCAGGACGAGCCAGAGGGGGAGAAGAACCCCACAGGTAATGGGAGGAAGGTCCTGTCCTCTGAGAAGGAAGAAGGAGGCAAGGAGCAAGGCCATCAGACGGAGGGAGCATTCTGCACATCTGCTCTGTGCACAGAGGAGTAAGACGAAACCCCAAGCGTTACACCAAGACGGAGCATCCTCAACTGCTCCCAGGGATGCTCTTGTCTGTGTCCTGAGGGGCAGCATAGTACCACCAGGGCACCAGTCAAAGGCTCACATACTCATGGTCCATCTTTTTATTTATGATAAAATTGCCCGAAGTTATTCCTAAGGACTATATGTCTTCTTCATTAGGACACAGAGAGCATGGAATTTCTTAGCTGTATTCCTATTTCTTAGACCCATGGTCCTGGGCCACACAAGGGCATTTTTTTATGGGACTATATTTACAAAGTAATACGCAAGTCATTAGACAGAATTGATAGATGGATGATAAATACATTTGTTATGAGTTAGATTATATAACTTTGGGGAAAGAAAAGCAGAGTAAATATATTTGCCTTTGTGTCATCTATTGGAAAGGTTCTCATCAGGTGACCCTAAGTTCTGCTGGGACATTAAGTGTGTTTTTAAGAGTTCTGAGTTTACAACTAACTTCGTGTACTTTTCTTAAATATAATTCTGCAAATGCCTGCCATTTATTATTTCATGATGCATTTCACTGTACATTAGAAGAAAGCATAATAAATTATTTATTATGGAAATTCATAACTGAAGAAAACAATAATTGAAATTTTATTTTAATGTCTATTTTAGAGCACTTTCCCTCTCAAACACTGCTAATCTTAGTCACGAAATTTTCAAGAGTATGCAATGTTATAAAAGTCACTAAAATTTTAGCTCCCTGCTATAATATGAGCAGAATTTAAAAATTATATGTCACATGTATATGTTGATATGTTTTCCAAATTTTAAAATTTTAATTAATGTTCATATTGTTATGTTGTCTTCTTAAAAAATGTTTTTATTTTAGTTGTAGGTGGATGCAATACCTTTATTTTATTTTCTTTTTTATGTGATGCTGAGGATTGAACTCAGGGCCTCACACATGCTGGGCAAGTGCTCCACTGCTGAGCCACAAACCCAGCCCCAATATATTGTCTGTTTATATCATTGTATCCTTTTTATTTTTTAATTTGTTCTAATTAGTTATACATGAGAATATATACAATGCCATTTGTGCATTTTGATAAATCATACATAAATGAAGTATAATTTCTCATTTTTCTGATTGTACATGTTGCAGGATCACGTCGGTCATGAAGTCACACATGTACATGAGGTACTAGTGTCTGTCACTCTGCTATCCTTCCTATCCCCATACCCCTTCCTCTCCCTTCACTCCCCTCTCCTAAGCTAAGGTAACTCTATTCTTCCCTAGGACCCCCCCCCATTGTAAATTCACTAACATTATTAATCCTTAAATGAAAACAATTGTACTAACTTTCATCAATCAACTGCACATCATGATAAGTAGTAAATGATATTTAACTTATATTTTAGCACAAGTAAGTATAAAAAATGAACCTTTTATAGAGTTGATATTGATTCCTCCCATGTAAATCCTTAACTTCTTACCCAATGGTTTATTTTAATAAATATAACAATTAATTGAGAATGTCTGAAACAGCCTGACTATAGTCTAATTCTAGGCACTTGAGGCAATCTTATTTTCCCTTAAAAACAAAAGAGGAGTGCTCCTTTCCAGCTCCCTTGGGTGTCCAGGGGTGGCCCAGTCTTGTGGGTGAGGGGTCTGGGCGAGTTGTCCTCTTCTTTGTCAGCAGCTGTGCTCTTCAAGGCAGTGTCCCTCCTTGGTGGCATGTCCCGCCCACACAGGGCATGGCTGTCACTAAGGATGTGTCTCATGGCCCTCCTCTGTGATGGACAGCCACACACACCTGCTGGGTCCAGTGGTCACCTGCCACCACTCCCTGGCCGTGTGGTCACTACGCCTCTGTGCTTTGGTGGCTGGTGCAGTTTAAGCAGTCTCGGCGATATCTGAAGACACTTTACAAAGATGATTTACAGGATAATTCCAGTTATCATGCCAAAAATAGACTCTGAAGGGACAAGGTTAGAAGCAAGGACACCTTGAGAGGCCATCACCAGTGTGCAAGCCAACAAGAGGAGGCTTGATCTAGAGAGTGACAGTGGATGGGCATGGCAAGAGGCCTTCCTTCCAACAGAACGTGCTGACGGTTGGACAGGTCAGAGGGAAGAAGGGCCGCCTCTTTGAACTGAGCTCCTGGACGGATGAAGGACCATGATGAATAGGATCTGGAGGAAAAGTAATTTGAGGAGGGGCAGCAGGAGCCGGCATCTGTGCATGTTTTTCAGTGCCTGCAGGTACCCGCCCAGGCTCCCAAGGAGGCCCTTGGGGTTCTGAGCCGGAGGTATCCATTTGGGGATTATCACTTTATATGTGTACTTAAGCCCCAGAACCAGGCGAGATTGTCACGGGGAAATGAAGGACAGAAAAGGCAGCTGGGCTGTGTCTTTCACATTTCTGCCACTGCTTTTCACCTGGGCGTTAACTGATGGATTTATGAATCACTCTGTGTAAGCAAAAAAGAAGTCATGTCAGGTTGGTTTTATTTAACCCTTGATATCTTTGTCACAGTTAAAGAAATCTTACTTATCTCATGAACTGAAACATACATCACATTTTCTCTGTTTTACGTCCCCGTAAAACAATAAAAACCACTAAAGCATAGTTAGCTCACGGTTATATTTGTCTTATTAGCTTTTGGAACTGAGCTATAAGTGATTTGAGGATTGGAGTGATTTTGGATCATTTGCTAGACTTATTCAAATAACAGTTCCCTGATTAACATAAGAATTATGCTTGAATGTGTAAATGATATGGAATTGTTGCCCTGTATGAGCGCGAAAGAAACAGTCTAATTTTGTAAAAATAGCAACAGAACATATGTAGACAGCTTTCCTAAACTCTGCTGTATATCACAGGAAAGTTCTACTGCACTAACTTTTTCTTCAGAATTTTTCTGAATAATTTTGAATAATGTTGAGTGTATTATCATTCCCACATGATTTTTCTGTCTTATTTGACCAGGATTTAAGTGGCATAACTTATAGAGCTTTAGAATCCTTTAAGTGAAAAATTAAATGAAGACAACTCTGTCATTCTGGGGAGAGAGAGCAGTGTGCTTGGTTGGGTGGATATAAATTTGGATCTCAGCTCTATCAAATCCTATGAAGTTAGGAAAGTTTCTTCTTCCTGTTTGAGCATCCTCTCTCTATTGTTTGCCTGAATAAAATTGTGAAGGAATTTTTAAAAAATTAAGTAAACCCATGAATACAACAGCACAACAAAACGTTGGAAATCTCACTTTTCCTTTCTGCTCAGGTTCCATTGCCCTCATTCCCTGCACCCTCCATCCTCATCCAGGCACACGTGTGGTGGCTGTCTCCTGGCTGTTTCCCAGTTCCCAACTCCAGATGTTAGCAGCTTAAGACAGGCTGGATTTCCTTCCCAAAGGCCCTCTGATTCAGGAGTTAACCAGTGTCCATCCAGGCTTTGGAAGGAGAACCCGCTGGGTGGGAGGTGAAGCTCTACTTGGCAGGAATCCTAATCACAGGCTCCGTGAGAAATGCCTCCCTTAGCTGGGCTGCAGAGGAGGTCCAGGGGATCTCCTGGTCCACACTGGGAGTTCCGTTGGCATCTCTCCTTCCTCCTTAGAACTGTTTCTAGGGTGAATTTGAAGCCGTGGGGAGCTTCATTCTCTCCATCTGGCCAGGCTTGAGGTAAACAGCAGGGACAGTCTTGAGAGACACTTCTTGGCAGCAGTATCCTTCCCTGCCTCTCAGGGATGGTGTGGAGTTACAGAGGAAGGACTCCGCACCTCCCACCCAGAGGAGCAGGTGTTTGCATGCAGAACACCAGGTCTTCTTAGGAACTGCTTCTGGGTGCTTTTCCTCCACCTCCACTCTAGCTCCAGCTCTTCTTCAAAATGCAGATGCTGCTAGACTTGGGGTGGGGTTGGGTCCCAACAGGCCCACCATGAATGGGGAACACCCCTGACTCCAAACATCCTTCCTTGTCGACATGGGTTGCTACATGCGTGAGTGGTCCGTCTGAATCCTGTGGCTGCCCGGGAGCTGCTGGAGGAGAGATGCAAACTCCTCCCGCACTCCTCCTTTCCCTCCCTTGTAAAGTCCAGCACCGTAAGCGAAACCACCAAAGGCAGTGAGACTCTGAAGGAAGAGGCCCAGGAGGACAGGGCGCTGGGGGGAGCCTCATGCAGGCGTCAAGCCATGGTAGGCAGGGCCTTCTTTCAGGCTGGAGACAGAGGCAGTGAGGAGGAGGTAGGAAGACAGAGACCAGGGCCTTCCCCTCTGTTTTGTCAAGAGAAGTTTCACTTTTTGATATTTTTATGTGAGAATTTTACCTATTATTTTATTTCAAAGGAAACTGAATAATGGAAAGTTGGAGAGGCATGGTGGGATCTCCCTGGATGCTCCTCCCCTCTCTGGTGTCCCCCCAAGCCAACTTAAACTAACCTCTCCTGCATGGTTCCTCTGCTCTTTGAATAATTGGCTAATAAATCTGAAACTAATTTGGTCTAAAGTGTTAATGGCGGATAATGATTTAATGGGTTTCCCCACCCAGGGAACACATTTGCATTTTAATAGAGGTCTTACCAGCAATTTTCTTAACTCAAAGGAATGACTTTAATGGTGGGTGTTTGAGGTGCACTGGGGATGGATTCGGGCAGAACCTTTGCAGTATCCCTAAAATCTCCTGTCATCAGGCAGCCTAAGATGGCTCCAGCATCTGTGGACTCCTTGGAGGAAATTGGTGTGTGTGTGTGTGTGTGTGTGCTTTGTATGCAGATCAAGTGTGGTTTTGATCGATTTTGTTATTGAGTTGGGGTCTCCCTTGTTGCTCAGGCTGGCCTGGACTCCCCCCAGGGATGCTCTCCCCTTAGCCTCTCCACTGACTAGAACTGCAGGCACATGAAACAGCACTGGGCATATTTTGAAGAATACTGTTCTCTCATCCACACATGCAGATTTCTGTTCGTGTATACCTGCTCTGGAACCAAAGCTCTGGATCTCGTAGTCATGTGTGTGCTTTGGCACTGAAACAAAGGTTGCCAGTTCCAAAGAAAAGGAGGGAATAAGCATTTTCAATATTGCAAGTTGAAATGGAAAAGTACAGTCATTCTTATCCATTGATGAATTTTTTACCAGTGGCTGAATCAAAGACAAATGATGCTGTAAGTCCAGTCTCTGTCCCTCGGTACTGTAAACCCTCTCCTCTCACTCCTGCTTCACTCACCTGATGGCCCAGGCAGAAGGAGGAAGGGAAAAACAGTTCAAGGGAAGAGCTGGGTGTCTGGCATCCTTCTTTTTCTAATTAAGAGGTGATGCAAACAACTCTCTCCTGGTCCCATACTATTTGAAGTTTTTTAAATACAGCAAAGAGTGAGTGGAAATAACCAACACAAATCATGTTCCCTACACCAAAATCTGTGCCCACTCCCGGCTTCCTCAGCCCCTTGTGAGGGAGGCTGTCTGCTCGAGTCCCCAGCACAGGCATTCAGCACATCCCCAGGGACAGAGCAGAGGAGGCTGCCTGGTCTCTGACCTCAGGCTCAGTGACAGTCAGTCTTTTCAAGGGGGTCACCTGATTTCTTCTTCATGGGTCTTAATATCCATTTTGTAGAATTTCTTGTGAGAAAAATCCCCCTGTGGATTCTTATGAAGCCACACATTTCAAATTGCACATTGAGCTGAAGTCTTCACCTCACACCAGATGCAGGGTGGTGCCGCATGCCCAGCGCTTCCTGCAGCTGGCCGCCAGCGCAGGAGCGGTACTGCCGACACCCTCGTCATCCACAAGCAGTGAGACCTGCCATCAGGGAGCAATGCTCCTGGGCCAGGAATTTCCTTACATGTCTGAGTTCTGTCCTCTGAGGAAAAAGAAAAAAAATCTGAAGATTCCAATTCCAGGAGAATTCTTCTTGAAATTACTTTTTCTTTCTCATAATACTGGGGATGGAACCCAAAGACTCAGTCATGTCGGGCAAGCACTCTACCCCTGAGCTCCATTCCTATCCCTGAAGATGTTCCTAAGTTCAAGTTTTCCATAAAATTTAAAAAGAAAAAAATATGACCTCCAACAAAGAAGTATGCACGGCCTCTTTGACTATGAAAAAGATATTTTCTGATCTATAGTATATCAACTTAGTACCAAGTTGTTTTATTTTTGTCTCTTCTTTGTTCAAAAACTAAAATAAGTCTCCATTATACATGTTTTGAGACAGCAGTCCCCCAAATAATTCTCTGAAGTCAATTTTACTTTACAAAACAAAAAGTACTCCTATTTTGGTTTGAGAACCCAGCTCTTCCTGAGGAACCGGCTCCCTGGAAAGAGTGGTTCTGGGAGGCAGCCCCCTGCCGAGAGCGTCCTGGGAAGATGGGCTCAAGGCCGTGCTCCAGGCGCCAAGCACACTCTACCTCAGCCTTGCTCAGTGGATGAACAGGGAGCTATGTGACCCTGGATCCCAGGTGTGATGCAGATGTGTGGCCCACCTTACCTGGTAGCATGATTGCATGTTCACACCAGGGTTGGGGTTCAAAGTACAACTAATAAAAGGAAGATTTTTTTGTGAGAATTTCATCCATTCTCCCGGAGACTTTTCTCTCCTTTGCTATTTAAGGGGTGCTGCTTTCTGGACTGTCACCTGTTATTCGCCTCAGCTTTCCTCCGCTCAAGCTGCATGAAGGCCGGCTGGCCTTTGTCCCCCACCCTCCTCATCCTTCAGATGTACATCCCAGTAAGGCTCCAGGCCTCAGGACCTGGCATGCTCCTGACCTTCAGACACGGGTCCTTTTTGAGTTAGAAGCACTTTTGCAACTTTTTTTCATCAATTATTGCTGCCATTCCTCAATTTTTTCATATTTGATGTACTCTGAATTTCCCATTTTATCATCCATGGCTTTTGTTCTTTCTCAAAAGATATCTTCTATTTCATGGTCTTCCTGGGCTGAGTTGTGTGTGTGTTTCCCCCAAATTTCCAAACCACTAGTTATTAAGTCCACATAACTTCCCAAATTTACTTTTATTTAGCTTCCTGTATTTTTATCACTAGAATTTCTAAATCAACCTGTTATTTCCTCACAAGACTTTGTTTATTTTTCTGGTTTCTGGGATTTCAAGCTTCCCCCATTTCAAGCATGTTCATCTGAAACATCTGCGCTCCCCTTTCTGTGAAACACATGCTCACGAGCAATCATCTCAGAGATTTTCCTACTGACTAGGAGACTCCCCTGATGGACTCGCTGAAGTGAAGTTTCCAATGGTGGAATCAAGGGATCTCTATGTTTTAAACTTCATGTGGGTCATTTTCTGATCAGTGGGTCCACTGAGCAAAATTTCTCCCAGTATTAAGCACTAAGAAAGTTAAAAATTTTTATTTTCAATCATATTATTTTAAATATTAGATTTAATGGTCTAATTTGTAAGTTTTATAATTTTCACCATGAAACATGGGATTATTTAAAAAACAGAGCAGAATCATATTTATTTTCCAGCAGTTCCCAAGCCAGGCCTATGTTCTTCCCCTGGTATGTCCTAGCATGTCGCTGACTGCCAGGTGACTGCGTCCCCTCTCTTGAGAAGACAGCTTCTCTAAGCGGCCTGAGCAGAGGTAAGGAGAGCAGCCCTATGCTGATGTGCTCATCCAAGGCCCACTGAAGCCTCTGTGTCCTGCTTACACCAGAGAGTCTGGATTCTGGTCCACCACGTTCCATCCTCCAAATGTTGACCCAAGCTTTGCTGACGTCTAGAAACCAATCTACTGGGATAGACCTGTGACTGCATCTGAGTTACAGCTTGCCAGCCTACAAACTGAACCTTGAGGCTCTCACCTAGGGAAAATGAATCTTTACTGAGAAAAGTATATTCATGAGGGAGTGGGGGGAATTTGAAAGAAGTTTTTTATCTTCCAATTTTTAAAAAATATTTGAGGTTGTAACCATGGGAAAATCATAAAAGCCAGGTATTTATTAGCTGTGTGGTTCAAATGCTGTACTGGCAATTCAAAGCCAGTCATGTCTGGCTCCTTACACCGTGCTGCACATGTTTTAGGTGGAAAGATGAGCTGTGCAGGGAGGGTAAGTGACAATCCAAGGCAGCTTCAAGAGGTTGGAAAGGGGCAGGGCGGCCAGCTTTGCCCTGTGCAGGTCTCTGGCTGCGTCCTGAGATGGTCCTGCGTCTACATCTGCGACATCAGGCAGCTCCAGTGACAAAATTGTGAGCAGCATGTGGCAGGGCATCTGGAGGGGACAGTGGACAGTGAGGTTTGTGGAGGAGAGATGGAAGGACGGGGATTCTACCCCACTGCACCTGTTTCAGTCGAGTTTTTGGTTGCTGTGACCAAAAGACCTAACAAGAACAATTAGAGGAGGAAAGGTTTATTTGGCTCATAGTTTTAGAGGTCAGAGTCCACAGACAGCCGACTCCATAGCTCTGAGGTGAGGCAGAACATCATGGCAGAAGGGTGCAGCCAAGGAAAGCAGCTCAGAACATGGCAACAGAAAGCAGACAGCCCGCTGTGCACATCAGGAGCAAAAGATAAACCCCCAGGCACACGAGCTTCTTCCAACCACACCCACCTGCCTATAGTTATGCCCCAGTTAACCCACATCAGTGGGTTGACGCACCTCTCATAACCCAGTCCTTTTACCTTTGAACCTTCTTGCATGGTCTCACATGTGAGCTTCTGGGCGACACCTCACATACAAACTGTGACAACAGCTAAGAACACTGTGTGTCTGCAGAGACACTTGCCGCAGACCAAAAGAAACGTGGGCAAGTGCTCTCAGGGAGAGAGGGGGCTGCAGTGCATGCTCCTTTCCTGGGAGAAGGCAAGCATTGGCCTGTGACAGGGCCACTGCAGGTGACAGTGTGATTGTGTGGAGGGGCTGGGAAGTCATGGGGCTGGCATGGGGATTTGCCTGTTCAGATGATGCTACCTGCCCCCGTAGACGCCTTACACTAGAGTTGTCTTACACTGCAGTTTCTGAAAGTATGTCATCAGGATGGGGTTTCCAGGACATAGAAACTTTGTTCTTTTTAAGGACTTGACGTCCACTCCATTTAATTCGATTTTTTAAAAGCAAACTTCAGCAGTGTTCTTGACAAAGGGACCTCGTGGAGCCTACCATGTGCCATAGGTGTCAAGACTCACCAGCAGAGGCAGCATGACACAGCTCCAGACTGCTCCCTGGTGGATCCACTTCCACGTCCCCTGCCCTGCCACCACTCAGAGGACAGGCGTGCCACCAGACAAGCAAGAAGCGGAACACATGTGGAAAAGTGCTTTTCTTAAATAGGCAGCGGGAGGCAGGAATGATTAAAACGCACAGAGCCAGCGCGTGCCGAGTGGGTGAAAGTGTTCTGCAATCAGTAGCAGTTAGAGCCTCTGTCTAATGACACTGAGACGTCAGATTAGAAAAGGAGAGAAAGCACACCAAAATCCAGCGTTCCGAAATTGAATTTCATTCAAGCAAATATTTATCGAAATCCTGCCCTGTGTCAGACACCACATAATAAATAAGTAAATACACAAAAAAGGTTCTTACGGGGGGAAATAAGTACTATCATCAAGTCCCAACAGACTGATTTGCATATGCAGCTCTTGATGTGGAGCTGGGGGCAGTGAGCAGCGCTGATCCCCAGTGGAGCAGGGAGGCATGGCTGCGGAAGGGAACGTGGAACACGTGGGAACTGTGCTCAAGTGCATGTGGGGAGAGCACCTGCGGAGGGACGGCAAGTGCAGGGGATTGAAATGTGCGTGCAAGCCACTACTCACATTCTAACCTTGAGATAAGAGGACAGATTACTGGGCTCTGGGGTTCCAGAAGAAATGACACTGGGGGAGGAGGCTGGAACACCCTACTGCCCATCAGATCTCTCCTTACCCTCATACCTTTTTGTATTTGCACTCTGTGAATTTTAGTAAGGCCGCTTGGAGTTGCATTTTAGAAAGTCTTGCAGCCTGAGAAATACGAAGTCTACCACGACTGTCCTTTAGATAATTTTTCTTGAAATGCAGGAAATTTCCAGCCTGAAATAATTCAAATATTTCCTTAATGCCAAAGATCTATGATGACTTTTTGTGAATGTACTCCATGTCTAATTCAGATAATAGTGGCTCGCAGATTTTAGAATTTCAATGAAATAGACATGTTCTAAGTATTGTGAATTTTTGATATTTTAGCAATGCAAGATAGGCTTTGCACACCATGTCTAATAGTGAACTACAGTTGCCTAGAAAGGGCTGCAGAACCAAGTGCATTTGTAAGATCTCCTGAGAGGGTGCTGACACGTGCCTGTGCACATACAACCTGATTCCTTGCACACACGTCCCCCACCACTGCCCACGGCTGAGAAGCTGATTGACACTGCGCACCTGGCCAATCAGACACTCGCAAAGAAATTTTGACTTGCTTTAAATGGAAGTATGCAATATTTTCCCCACCACCAGATTTTGCATCTAACTGATCCTGTGTATCATGGTAGAACTCTCAAGTGCAAACTGTGGGCGTTACAAAATAATTAAGATAACCACAAATGTGACTAAGTGAAATAAAAACATCTCCCGATGATTCTCAGAATTTCAAGTAATCATTTTTCTGAGAGTATGTATTTTAGAAAGTGTATTTTGGGATCCTAAGGGTAAATTTCTCATTTTAAAGTATTTTTAAACTATGCCATCTTGATGGAAATGCGTAACCTTCAAGATCCTTTCAAATGATAATAAAAACTTATTTTAAAACTATCATTAATTAAAGTAGTACCAAAAAGAGGATGTGATCAACCTGTGGATTATTATTCAACTTTCTTCCTATTATTTTTTTCTGAAAATCCTTTCTTTCCTTCCCCAAAATAGACAAGAAATTTCACGTGAGAGTGTTTCTTAGTGGGTAGCATCAGGAATGTGATTATTAGTGGTTACTGGGAAGTTTCATGAAGAGCTGAGCTGTGGCTCAAGGACAGCACAGGCCCTGCAGGAGGCTGATGCATCATCCCAGACCGACACAAAAGCATTAAAAAATAAGAAATGATCCTTGGAAATCCTGTTTGTGCTCCTCAATTTTTTGTTTTCTGTTGACCTGTAATATTGCGTGAAGGGCAGCATGTCCTCATGGGAAACATGCCCTCACTATCAGATGACTCGTGATCCAAGAAGAGGTCACCAGGACACGCATCTCATGTCCCCTTGAGACCCTCGGGCAGGGTTGCTCAAGCCCACTGTGAAAGTTGCTCTTGGAAGGGCTGCTTCAAGTGGGAGTTGCCTAACCAGAGCTGCCTGATCTGAGCAGAGGGCTAGGTTGCCTCAGGAGCAAGGCCACAGGCCGACCTGTGGAGGGGTGGATGAGGTTCTGCCCCGGGGAAAATGGAAGATTATGTATTTTCCTGAAATCGTAACCTAAGATTTTACAAAATGTATTTTAAGGGACTAAGGTCTGGTTTCTGAGGACTGGAACCTTAGGGATTGTGGTGTTCTGGACGGTGTCTGGATGGTCCTGCCTGCAGTCAGCCTAGGAGGCGCCTGCTGTCTCCCTCCTGAGCTCCTCTACCACAGGAATGAGGGCAAAACCCAGACAGCACACCAAGAAGCACCCGGAGGTGTGCTCAAAATGCTTCCTGAGGAAAAGGGAACCTTGAGAAAAGAGCGCCGTCTTTGTCCACAGTTTAGAGTCCTGGATACTCAAGTTCTTGTTAGTTTTTAAAACTCTGAGAAAATGTCAATTTAAATGGAAGTTATAGTTTGTAGATGTATGTTGGTTCAGTTTTTAAATAATGATGTCCACAAGCATAAATTTCTTACTGCTTATATAACTACGTCAAGGATTACATACGTTAATTCAGTCTGAATAAAACTTATCTTCTTCACCAAGAATTATATTTAATATGTATCTAACACCAAACTTGTACTATTAGATATGCTTATATTTTATTTACATTTCTTTTTCTTTATTGAACACAAATGGAGTACAGCTATTGTTTCACTGGTTGTACACAAAGTAGAGTCACACCATCTGTGCGTTCATGCATTTACACAGGGCAATGGTATCTGTCACACACTCTGTTATTAATTTTACCCCCCACCCGCCCCCACCCCTCCCTTCCCTCTATGCTAGCTATCTTTCCTCCATTCTTGCCATCTTTCCCCCCCACATTATGCATCATCATTCATTTATCAGAGAGACCATTCGGCCTTTGGATTTTTGGGATTGGCTGATCTCACT
Source organism: Glaucomys volans (assembly GCA_020662805.1). Classification (NCBI taxonomy): domain Eukaryota; kingdom Metazoa; phylum Chordata; class Mammalia; order Rodentia; family Sciuridae; genus Glaucomys; species Glaucomys volans. The sequence continues at coordinate 949,630 of JAJEJO010000150.1, read as the reverse complement.
TAGCATAACAGTCTCCAACATCATCCATTTACCTACAAATGCCATAATTTTATTCTTCTTTATGGCTGAGTAATATTCCATTGTGTATATATACCACAGTTTCTTTATCCATTCATCTACTGAAGGGCATCTAGGTTGATTCCATAATCTAGCTATTGTGAATTGAGCAGCTATGAACATTGATGTGGCTGCATCACTGAGGCAATCTGATTTTAAGTCCTTTGGGTATAAGCCAAGGAGTGGGATAGCAGGGTCAAATGGTGGATCCATTCCAAGTTTTCTAAGGAATCTCCACACTGCTTTCCAGAGTGGCTGCACCAACTTGCACTCCCACCAGCAATGTATGAGTGTACCCTTTTCCCCACATCCTCGCCAACACCTGTTGTTGCCTGTGTTCTTGATAAAAGACATTCTAATTGGGGTAAGATGAAATCTTAAGGTGGTTTTGATTTGCATTTCTCTTATAACGAGTGATGTTGAACATTTTTTCATAAATCTGTTGATTGCTTGTAGATCTTCCTCTGTAAAGTGTCTGTTCATTTCCTTGGCCCATTTATTGATTGGGTTATTGGTGTTCGTGGTGTAAAGATTTTTGAGTACTTGGTAGATTCTGGAGATTAGTGCTCTGTCCGAAGTGTGTGTGGCAAAGATTTTCTCCCACTCTGAAGGCTCTCTCTTCACATTGCTGATTGTTTCCTTTGCTGAGAAGAAGCTTTTTAGTTTCACTCTATCCCAATCATTGATTCGTGCTTTTATTTCTTGCGCTTTGGGAGTCATGTTAAGGAAATCTGGTCCTAGGCCAACATGATGAAGATTTGGACCTATTTTCTCTTCTATTAGGTGCAGAGTCTCTGGTCTGATTTCTAGGTCCTTGATCCACTTTGAGTTGAGTTTTGTACAGGGTGAGAGATATGGGTTTAGTTTCATTTTGCTGCATATGGATTTCCAGTTTTCCCAGCACCATTTGTTGAAGAGGCTGTCTTTTCTCCATTGCATGTTTTTGCCTCCTTTGTCAAGTATGAGATACCTGTACTTATTTGGGTTTGTCTCTGTGTCCTCTATTCTGTACCATTGATCTACCTGCCTATTTTGGTACCAATACCATGCTGTTTTTGTCACTATTGCTCTGTAGTATAGTTGGAGGTCTGGTATTGTGAAACCCCCTGCTTCGCTCTTCTTGCTAAGGATTGCTTTAGCAATTCTGGGTCTCTTATTCCTCCATATGAATTTCATGATTGCTTGCTCTATTTCTATGAGGTCCATCATTGGGATTTTAATTGGAATTGCATTGAATTTGTATAGCATTTTTGGAAGTATGGCCATTTTGACAATATTAATTCTGCCTATCCAAGAACATGG
>JAJEJO010000150.1:808648-938271 GCA_020662805.1 Glaucomys volans | reverse complement strand
CACACTCACATACCATGTACAGTACACAACACACACAGGCACACTATCCAAGCACACCACACCACACACCCACGCGTCACACTCGCACCACACACAGTCTACATACACCTACACACGGCACCCAAACCACACCCCCACACACATACGCAGACACCCCATCCCACAAGCACGCGTGCCTGCGCGCACACACCATGTTCTACTCCAAGGGTGCTTTGCGGTCCACACTTCCTACCAAATACTTCACCCCTAATAGCACGTGTCGCAATCTTTAAACGTATTCGATTTTTCTCTTCTCGTTACCTCTATCTTCCCAAAAAGAAGGGAAGGTCCAGGAGGACGAGGGCTGTCTCTGTCCCCGCCCCAGTGCCTGGAGCAACCCGGGGCTTCCAACACCGGCGCCGCAGGAGTCTTGGGGTGCACCCGGCACGAGCCGTGGGTGTGCGCGGCAGTGAATCCCGAGATGCGAGCGCGCAGGTTGGATGTGGAGGCAGCCTGAGTTCATCCTAAGCTGGGAAGGTTCTTCTGTCGACCTGGTGGAGGAGGCTGCGCGCAGAGCGATCTGCTCATCCTGGATGAGGCGGCTGCCTCCCCTGGATGTGCCTGCGCTTCCTCACGGTTTGCGCTGCCACGCGGCGCATGCGTCTGCCGGGTATGTGGGGAAACTGCCTTCTTAGCTCTTCTGTGAAGCCGAAGTACTCGGAAAGGTCTTTGAAAGGATTTTAGCGCAGCCGTGTGAATGATAAGGAGATGCGCATGGGATCTGCACCAACAGCATCAGCCTTTCAGGAGCAACCAAGAACTTCCAGCCAAATGCTGTTTGTGCACATTGTGCGGAACAGGAGGGGAGCCCAAGGCGGCCGTCCTCACGCCCCAGCCCGCCACACACCCAGCAGCCTGCCGAGGAGGAAGGGGGTGTCCTCAGCACCAGGAGTGTCAGAGAGCCTAGGAGAGCATTGAGCCTGGAACTTGAGTGTGTGGGAAGACTTCAGAGGACAGGCACACTTTCCTTGGGAAGGACAGACGAATAGGACTTAGAGAAATAGAGAGGACACGTGCTCAAGGTGCAAACATCAGCACTTGACCTGCCATGGTGGTCAAGACTCACGTCTAGCCAGATGAACACACCAGCAAACAGGGACAGCCCAGGAGAGGGTGGGTGGGAAGGTGACCACAGGGCGGTGGGAGCTTCCTTACAGAATGTTCCAGAGCTTGGAATTCTGGAGGAACATGAGCGTGGAGTCAGGGGAATTTCCTTGGCTCTCTGCCGCAGGGTATATTTCAGTGCAAGATCTCTAAAGGCAACAATTTGGCCAAGAAGCCCTCCAGATGCTGACTGTGGGGGACAACACAGCCACATAGAATCACTGGTGGCCTTTGAAAAGCACTTGCAGACTCTTCCATTGGTGTGGAAAGATAAGCCAGAAAGGGGCAGGGAAAATCAAGGTCTGGAACAGTGGGGTTGCTGCGGACCCTCAAGTACCTGAGGGGCTGCCAGGGACCCGAGCCCACCCAGGTGTTTGACCTTGGTACCTCTTTCCAAGGGCCTCATGTGTCTGCATTTCTAAAATAAGAGCAGAAACCTGAGCAAAACCAAAGGAGCGGCCAAAGGAACAAAGAGGAATGTGGCAGTGTGTCTGCAGTGGAGGGTGGCCTGTGGTGGTGGAGGCCAGAGAGAAGGAGGCTGCCCCTAGAGCACTCCTCCTGGAAGTTCTCCTGTCCCCAGGTTCCTTTTGGCGTGCTCATGCAAGCACCGTACCTTTCTGCATCCCACTGTGTCAGAGTTGGAGATGGTTCTTGCGTCTCTCCCTTCCCTTCCTGTCTGCTCTTTGAGGATGCCATCTTATTGCTGACCAAGAGCATCTTGCTCATGAGAGTACACCAAGGACTGAGCACAGTATCTCACATTTCAGAACTCAGGTATGTGCTAAATAAGTAAAAGGCACTTGAGGACTGAGCAACACCAGGACTCAGAATTGCAAAGGAAAATTAGGAACTTCTGGAGGCAATGTGCTTACAGAATATCGAAGCACCCCAGCAGGTGTTTATGGCTGGACAGAACTTGAGACGGCTTGCTGATGGTGGCCTTTGCTCAGGAAGCACAGAGGATAGAAGATGGCAACCTGGCATGGTGGATCGGATGTCAGTGGGATACGGCTGTGAATCAGTAGTTTACTGAGGGAACTAGACGTCATGTCTAGCAGGAAGCATTCTGATGGGGTGTGGCACATGGCCGCCATGGTAGAAACAGAAATTCCTGGATCCAAAGGAGGGCCAGTCAGACAGGCAGAGGAGATGATACCCTGTTTGCTGTGAGGGCATCTGGTTGGCATGTAGCTGAGGGCCTCCCAGGGATGCAGGACTCTCAGGTATAGAATGGTGACGATCAGGGTGAACCAGGATGGCTGGGGCCCCCTCTCCTCTGTGGTTGCTCTCACCCTGTTCCTCAAGTGCATGTGCTCTGCAGGCAGAGCTCTGGAGGGTCCCCCACGGTCCACAGCCCTCCCCAGCTTCCTTCCCTCTGGCCTTCCTCTGGCTGCCCCTGTCCTTAAGCTCAGAGTCACTTGGGATTTTCCCACCACCCGTCCACTCCCATATGCCAGCACAGCACAAAGCTCTGAGCAACTTCTTCAGTGTTTTAAAATTTGGCCACAAAGAACAACCAGAATGTGTATTTGGAAAGTAGAGCTTGAGTTTTTGTTTCATTTTTTTTTTTGTAGTACTTTCTTCTTTTCTGGACTTTTAATTTTCTCTCGGAATTTATCCCTTTCTCACAATTAAGAAAATGATCATGTTAAAACTGCAGTTTCACGAGCTGCTTCCTTGTCAGAGTCCTTCAGCACAAGACCCTCTATGGGCCCAGGAGAGAACATAGGGAGGGTCCTGGGGAAGGAAGCTAATGGGGACATCACCAGGCTGACCGCAGCTGGTCTGTGAGCTGGGTTGTATGCCCAGGTTTCAGTGTCCCGGATGGTGTGACTGATCCCTTAGGGCAGGAGGCACTTTAGAAGGATTTTGCAAGGTGGCCAAAGAAAAGAGGTGCAGTTTATATGCAATAAACTGAATACAGGGAATGAGGTGAGAAGTTCCCAAGACCTAAGTTCATGCTTTCTGCCAAATTAGAGAAACATCTTTGAGAAATGTGAAAACACTGGCTGATTTAAAACCTTTTGGACTTTATCTATTGTGGTTAGATTTGAACAAAGATTTATAGGTCAAGAGTTTAGAATTCCAATCTCCACAATCCCAGGATGGTGTGCTTTAACAAAATTGGGTTGAAATAAGCCCAGCCGAAGGGGCAGGAGACCTTCCTTCCACTCCATTAGGGCAGACTTGACAGGTGAAGATGTATGGCAGAAAATAAATAATTTTTGCTGCAGTTTCTGGAAGAAGAAGTGTGCCCATTTCGTAAGATAACATAACAAATGGAGTTTGCAGGGCAGAATCCTTGTCATAGAACATAAGGTTAGCAGAGGGGAAAGTCCAAATGACCTTGGCAGGTGTTGAGCTCATCAGTGATAAAATTGTCAGGAAGGGTTTTATCAAGATGAATATGATGACTACCACCTTGCAGGAAGCTGGTTGCTTTCGTAATCGGTGTCTACCCAGGTGCCTCGGCCGTGACTTTGAAATAACAGCCCATGGTGGAGGTTATCAGGAAAGAGAATTAGGGGGAGGCTTGCGGTTGGAACTCCGACTCTCCACCTATTCATTCTGCTGACAGGCGGCTCCCAGTTTAATTTCTGCTTAGCAGTACATCACTAGGAGTTTGTTGCTGATTTGCAGTTTCCTTTGGTGACATTCTTTGATTCTTTAGCTGCCTTCCCTGGCAGTTAAGATGTCCCGTACTACTTCACGCTGTCATAAAAATGGAAAAAATCATTAGAAAATAGTCAGGCACCATTTTAGAGGTGCATCTTTCAAAGCATGACCTCACACGGATCCCAGGATTTCAGATCCCTTTGAAAAGGCTGTGATAGAGCGACTGGATTGAAAAAGTCCAATTGCAAATGTTGAGATGCTTTTGCCCATGCTAATTCTTATCTAAACCATCACATTTGCATGATTTAGGAACCAGCATAACTTCTGCTTATAGATAATCCCTTGATTTACTATTTACCCTTTTTCTGAAATACAATTTCATGACATAGATCATAGAGTTCCCTTCCCCCTCAAAAAGTCACAATAATTTTAATTTATTCTGCAATAAAAGTTTTAAACATAAAACTTCTGATGTTTCCTGAAATCTGCAACCTTTTTGCTTGGCTCTTTGATCTTGGGAATCTGGTTGTGCTAGCAACATGACCCACTTTGATTTATTCAAGCAAAATACAGAGAAAGAAGCAGCTGCTTTAGTTTTTATACAGCTACTTACCGGAGTTGGCCATTTAACTGCCGTCTGGACGGTGCCGAAAGGAAGGCAAACAGCAAATGTGGTCTTTAGAGGGCGGCAAGAGTCATCTTGAATTCCCAGCATGGCGGTCATCGTTAGCATGTGACGACCTTGGCTGGAGCAGAGCATCAGACTGCAGGCCAGGGCAAGGCAATCCTATCCACTGGACATCTGGAAGCCCCAAACCCCCCTCTCCTAACTCATTCTGAGCACCTCTTTACACTTTGGCCAGTGTGGGGTAAACTGGTATAAACTGACAGTATTTGCAGTTCTTCCCTGAATGAGGAAGTCATCCCCTGTGTGATGGCTTGAGCCATTCATGAGCGCATTTGCTTACCTCAGCATTTCAGAGCTCCTACTGGAACTCCACGGGGGAGTTCCATGAGGGGAGGACTCATCCATCCTGTGTTCAAAGGAGCAAAAGCTTGAGTACAGAAACAGCCATGGTCCAGGATGGCCTGTGTGGTTCCTGGTGGCAGAAGGACAACAAGGACGTTGGCAGAAAGTGGCTTGACTTTGGTGACTCAGACAAGATCTTCTCTTACACCTTATTGTTCTTTAAAGGACAAAATCTCTTACTGAGTTGTGTTTTGCAGTTTTTCTACAGTTTCTATCGAGCAATGAATATTCAAAATAACATGTAAAGTACCTTAAAAATAGTCCAAGAAATTGTCTCTGGAATATTTCATAAAGTAATTTGCTTTTCTAACCAAATCTTCCAGTGTAAATATATACCTAATAAGTCATGTTATTAGGTATATAGTGGCATATAATAATTTCTGGTTCTTATGTAACATTTGGACACCTTAAGATGCCCAGGTAATTATTCAAAGTAGAAAAAAAATCATCCAGGAAAGTGTTGAGGTTGAATCTTACTCGGTAATGCCCACATGTCCAGTTCTGTATGTCCCAGATTAGGACCCTGGTAAACTGTGCCTTAACGGGTACCGTTAGAATCCAGAACACTGCATGCCAAGTCATCCAGCAGTTAGTCATGAGACCAAAATAATGCACGCGCTGAAGTTCCCAGACCTGGTGCTTGTTCCACTGCCTGAATCTAGGAATCGTGATTGATCTCTCTATTGCTGAGAATGAACTGGTCCATTAAGATGTAGAAGTCTTCATTTGGTGTTTCTGTTTCCCCAAAGATCGCATTCATGTGGGCAGACAACCTCGTCTTGTGTCTTACTCTCTGTGGTTGATATCAGAATTGGAATATGGCTGTTTTTTCAAAAGTAAGAAAATGAATGCTTTAATGGGTGATCGCATTTCTATGGTATTAAGATACTGATATGAGTCGAGGAATCTGAAACCTTCTTCTGTTGGGGTCATCTGTGACAGGCAACATTTGTGATGGTCATAGAACCATTCTCACAAATCACGGGGCGCTGTGAGTTTTGGGCTCTCCCTGCCCTAATTGACATGCCCTGCGAGGTAATGAGAGGGTGTTTGTACAGCCCTGCAGGGATCGCCAAGGAAAGAGGGATGTAAATAGGAGCATTGCTGCTTGCTACCCCCACCCCATAGCCCTGGAATGTTCTGTGGAATAGTAGGCAGGAAGGCTCACATTTTGACTGCTGCTTAGCTGGAGAGCATTTAATTGAGGGCCATTTTGGAGTATTTTCCTTGGTATTTTAATGAAATTCAATCCATCATGCTTATTATCACAGTACCAGCGTGTCGGCCTGCTGGCGCGGGGAACACGGGCGACCTCCCTCTCGGTATGGCATCCTAGGTGGCACTTCATTAATTAGGCCATGATCAGCATCACAGCCTAATCATTCCGAGCATACATAGCTTCTTAGTTAATGGCAGTTGATCTTCAGCCCAAGTTCATGCTTATTTATTCTTGTGAGAGGGATGCATTATGTGAGATCAGTCCTCACACTGGAATGTGCATGAGTGTGAGAATTACCATTCAAGAGATGATTTTCAACAACCAAAGAATCTAGACTCTTCCAGAACACTCTGAACCAACTTCCAAAGCCAAACAGCTTTGGAAGGCCATAGAACTGGGAAGGAGTGTGTGTTGACCTTAGAGCAATCCGTTAGTTTTCTTCTCAGAAGGGAGCAGTATATTTGAAAGCACACCAGATGGAAGCAAGCGGAGGCAGAAAATGCTCCAGACACACCAAATTTAATAATCAGAATGGACAATGGGGCCACCACATTTCCTCTTAGCTCATTCAAGTTGGCTCCTCACACAGGGCACAGGTGAGTGTGTGTGTGTGTGTGAGAGAGAGAGAGAGAGAGAGAGAGAGAGAGAGAGAGAGAAAGGCATTAATTGGGGGACAGTGAGATAAGAGACCCAGAAGAGGCAGATGGACCCAGGTGTGAATGGGAGGTGACTTGCAAATTTGACTAACTTGGAAGATCGTGGACGGCAGCAGCCCATTTTAAGCCTAAGCTGATGTAGCTGTGAATAATCTCATTTTACCTCACTGAGAAGGTATTTACAGAACAAGGAACCCCTCTTGTTCCATTACAATTTCTGCAACTTTCCCCCATGATCCCAGGGACAGTGCCAGAGGTCATGTCCCTCAGCGTATTTTCCACAGTTTGTTTCTAACTTGACCAGGTGGAGAATGAATATTGACTAAAATGATCATGATTGCATTAAAGTTCTTTATTTCCTGTTTTAATAGGTATTTTTCATTGACATTTGCAGGATACAGCACATGACTTAATTTACTTAAACCCAATTAAACTGGCTCACCACCATCCATCCATCTGCCTCCTACTGTTTATGCAGCACAGCTCCTCCTCCCACTTCTGAGGGTTGGCGCCCTGTGGTTCTGGAAGCAGGAGCCCATCCCTGGCTCTGAGGCCCAGACCAGGCCTGCTGCCTCTCCGGCACGGTGATGCCCTGGTACTGATGGCCATCTTGTCTGTGACAGCAGCCCTCCTGGAGCTCGGGCGCTGGGCATGTGAGGCTCAGTCACGTTCCCTGTGCCTCAGACAATGGTCATGGAGCTCACTGGCCACCTGCCAGGCTCTTGAAGGGTCAGCCACCTCCCTGGCATGCTGGGCACAGGGCACCTCCACTTCCAAGTGTCTCACCCCTGCTTACAGCGTGCTTCCTTCAACCCACCTTAGGGCGTCCATGGTCCTAAGCCTCCAAGTAGGACTGAGGGCGGGAGAAAGAGCTTTCTTCCCTCCTCAGGTTCATGGCTGAGGTCCCTGTGACAAAGGGCAGAAGAATAAGGGAACTTGTTTGGCACAAGTTGTGCATGACACAGGACCTTCACAAGGAAATGAGGACCCACAGACCCAGGTGGACCTGCATAGCTTCACCTTCAGGACTGGTGGAGAGAGGAGTCATGGAGAGGTGTGACGCAGGGGATGAGCTAACGGTGACAGATTGGGGACCTGGTGAGGCCTGTTAGTTCAGGCTTCCCTGTGTCCTGTGCTTCTCTGCTGAGGCAGGACTGCTCCTTTTCTCTGTGCAGAAGGAGGGCACACCTCCTGTGAGGTCTTAGGTCCTGCTTGGGGAGAATGGGGAAGTCAGAGAGACCCCTGCTCCTGTGTTTGTCCTGAATGCCAGCCGGCCACATCCAGGCAGCGATCCTGTTCCCCCTCAGCTGGGCAGGATGTGATGGTTGTGTGTCTCTTTTACCCCTGAGAAGAAGGAATTGGATAATTCTCCACACCTGACCAAAGGGAAGGCCAAGACCTGGGGTTAGAGAGCCTGTCGCAGCCCTGTCCCAGCCCCGAGGGAGGGGAGTGGGGGAGACAGTCCCAAATGTTTCCCTTGCAGAGCTCTGAGGAGAAGCTGGAACTTGGCACCTCAGTGGGTAGCAAGTGCAGGAGGAAATGGGGTTGACACCAGAGCAGTCTAGGGCAAGACAGGCCCCTGATCAGTTCCCTTTGTAGGAGACGTGTGACGTAATGCTGAGAAGACGAGGTTTCACAGCCAGTGGTCCCTGCAGGGTGACTTCTGTGCTTGTGAACTTAACACTAAGCTGCCTCTCCCTGTTCTCCACGTGGAACATCCAGGTGCTGCCCAGAGGGCAAGCAGTCTCTCTCCCAACCTGGACACAAGCACGTCCTTCTTGCCAACGCCTCGGAGGGGTAATTCTACGAAGACCGTGAGAGAGTACAGCAGACCCTCGCTGAATTTTCAAATACGGTTGATTTCACCATCTTATTTCCATGAGGAGCTAGTGATGGAGCCGACATTTCTGAGCTCACGTTTTATGTGGCTTGACGGTGTTTGTGTGTGTGTGTGTGTGTGTGTGCACGCGTGTGTGCTTATTGCCTCCTACCCATTGCTTTCTTAGCTGTCCTGATTCTTATCTGAGTTCTCAATGCCCCTTCTTGTCACTAGTATGTGTCCACAGTGTGGATCTGTGAACTCTGTCCTTCTTGTTTTGGGCTCTATTTTTGTGATATTCGTGGGCGATGAGTGTGTTAGTGATATTAGATATCCAGGCCAGGGTCAGGAACCTCATGCTAAAAGCTGTTGCTTTTCTACTTAATTCTGAGCTCCCTTTTCTTCCTCTGTTACTGTCAGATATTTTTCTGCTGTAAGAGCAAACAGGGTTTCATTTCAGCAATTGGTGAAACACAGAGCATTATTATTACTGAGTTTCATAGGGTTGTTGAGTTCGTGGTGGGGGTGGAAAGAAGAGGTAGCACAACTCTTCTTCTGTCATATGCTTTAACGTGAATAAACACATATCTTCTTTAAAATTACTATTTTCAAGAACCAAAAAATGCAAAATCAAATTACCTGCAGTTTATGATCCATCATTTATCATTTAAAATATTTTTACTTTCATTTTTCTGCCCCTGAAGGGGATGAGGAATGAACTTGAATGGCATCTAACATATTCTTCCACATGGTTGCCTCAGGAACCCTGAGGTTGTAGGTAAACAGGTAACTGATGTCAGTGAACTGCAGGTGATCAGGTAATGTACTGATTTACAGAAAGTGTTCATACTGACAGACGATGGAGGCCTGAGCACCCAGGATCCCGCTGGGGATAATGGATGTCAACACAATGCTCTGGAAGCCCGGCCCCAGCATCAGATTTCTTTGCAACTATTTGAGTCCTTGAGGAATGTGCATTGCGTGTAAGCTCAGTAATTAGCAACTGCCTAGTTATGGTAAGAAAAATGCACTCACTGCCAGGAGCAAGATGCCAGCTCCAAGCTTGGGAAGCTACTGGAATTTGGAGAATATAAGCAGATGGGAAGAAAGAGGCAGGTTATGCACTGAGAGACAAAAAGAAAATTTGTTTTTATCAGGCTGTTTTCCTATTTTTGTATGATTAAATCCAGTGCACACTGACTGTAGAAAGTTACTGGGTGAAGAAGGAAACATTGCCCGAAGCATCCTGACTCAGAAATGATGTCTTGGTATTTATCTCATTCTTGTATTTGTCTATGTGTATGTAGATATGAAAAAAGTCACCGGTTTATATCCCAACTCTGCTTTTTTCCTTCTATGAAGATCCACATACATTGACATGCTCTTGGCAAATCATTTTAAACATTGTGAAATGTCACAATACTAATGTACAATAATTCCTTTAACCAATACCCACTCAGTGATACTGAGACTTTCCTTAGATTTTGCTATCAGAAATAAACTTTTGATTAAAATCCTCGTCCTTAAGACATTGGGCTCATATTTCAAATTGGTTTTTTCCTATACAGTTCTTGAATGAGTTCAGTGATCCAAAAAGTGAATAGCAGTCCCAAGATCTCAATGCTCACTCCAGTTAGAATGCCAGCTATCAAGAATACAAGCAAGAATAAATGTTGGCAAGGATGTGGGGAAAAAGGTGCACTCATTCATTGCTGGTGGGACTGAAAATTAGTGCAACCATTAAGGAAAGAGGTATGGTGATTCCTCAGAAAACTTAGAATGGAACCACCATTTGACCCAAGTATCCCACTTCTTGGTTTATACCCAAGGGTCTTAAAATAAGCATATTATAGTATGCTCCCACATCAACGTTTATAGCAGCTCAACTCACAATACCTACACTATGGAACCAACCTAGGTGTCCTTCAACAGATGAATGGATAAAGAAAATGTGGTACATATACACAATGGAATATTGTTCATCCTTAAAGAAGAATGAAATTTTGGCATTTGCTGGTAAATGAATGGAATTGGAGACCATGATGCTAAGTGAAATAAGCCAATCCCGAGAAGCCAAAGGCCAAATGTTCTTTGAGATATATGGATGCTAATTCACAGTGGGGGACTAGGGAAGAATTATTTTGGATTAGCTAGAGGGGAGTGAAGGGAGGGGAGGGGTATGGGGTAGGAAGGGTAGTGGAGTGAATCTGACATTATTACCCCATGTACATATATGGCTACACAACTGGTGTGATTCTACATCATGTTCAACCAGAAGAATGAGAAGATATACTCCACTTATGTATGACATGTCAAATGCATTCTGTCATGCATAATTAGAACAAATATGCATCTATATGTACTTTGCACAACAAAATTCTTATTGAACAACACATTAGAAACCATGGTAATGCATTTACTACCTGTTAACATAAATGACATTTTTAAAAACCTGGTTTTCTAAAAGAAGAAATGTTAAGAGGAAGATTGACCTTATCTAAAAAAAAGTAGACAGCACCTGGTTCTGACTGAGTGTTGCTGGTCCTGTGTGTTCCCACAGTCTGCCTGCCGAGATGTGAATAATGGACACAGCTTAGTGCCTGGCACAAATCCCAGGCACTTACTGCCAGTGCCCTGGGCCCAGATGGGACCCTGAAAGAACAGGGCCGGGGCTGTCCTGAGAGCCTGGGCTCGGGAGCCTCCCTGTCTCTCTGAGGGTCGAGACCATTTCCTGACTCTGAAGGAAGGCTTTCTCAGCTTCTCTGTGGAGGGCAGCTGAGCAGACTTTCAAAGCCCAGGTCTCCTGCCTTAGCCCAGTCCTCAGGGGAGTCGGGCCAGTCTCTCAATGTCGAGACCAAGTTTCCAGGAATGGAGCAGCTGGCCTCCCTTGGTCAGGGACATCCTTCAGTCTGTGAGGACCGTGTGATTATGGGCCTGGCTAGCGGGCGCTGGCTTGGGACTTGGCTCCACGGGGCCTAGTGTCTGGCAGGGTCGCACAGGCTGTTCAAGTCCCTTTTGTTTCTCTGTACCTTCATGGCCTTCAGCATACGTTTCTGAAAAGACTCTTTCATAAACCTGTTTCATGAACTTATGGTCTTAGAATAAGAAAACTGTGCAGAAACACATTGGCACATCCAAAGTCACAATTCTGAACCCTCAGTTTTAGTTATATGCCAATGGGAGCAACAGATCTTGAACTGAACTTCTTATTTCTAACTTTCCCTCCTCACTGCTATAGTGGGCTGCACTTACCCTTCCACTCTCACCAGAAGTGGGAGCGCCTGAGTGTGCAGATGTTGTGTGAGAATGTGGGTGCACAGAACAGGGCCTCCCAGAGGAAGAGGGACCTCTCTCTAGAAACCGCCCAGAGCTACTAAACTATAAGTGGAAGATGCATTCAATATGTATGACCTTTTGAATAAGAACAGTTTAATATACTTAAAGTAATGAGAAATTATATCAGTATATAGATTATTCATTTAAATGTACTTATTAAGCCTTTAAACCTTTTTCAATATTAAGACAGCATGAATGGAATGAATAGTACAGAATTAGGGTAGAATTTTGCCAAAATAAAAACCACTTGCTATTGTTGTGTATAGTATCTTAAAGTCAAAATTCTTTTAACAATACCACATGTAAATGTGGGACTTTTCAGATTGCACATCTGACATCGTTAATGTCAAATGTGTCCTTGGACTAAATTATTTTCTTTAAATGTCATTGTAGAAATTGGGTGTCCTCTGTAGACTAATTATTAACAAAAAGTATAAGGAATAAATCTCAAGTGGAAACATACTAAATGCAGGAAGGACAAGTATACATAAGCGGTTTGTTTCAGTAAATTCTGTGTGATCAGAAGTTCTTATCAAATGAAAGGGCATTCTAAAATGCACAGAGCGAGTGTTGACTTAGGCTGGTTGACTTGGCGCTAGCAGGAGATCATCTCACCAAAGTCCAATGACTGGAAGAGCTGGGATTTTGCTAAGAAGGGGAAAAGCAGCAAAGAGGTACAGGGAAGAGGCAATAACACTCACTAAATCAGCAAGTCCTTTTGGCTGCTTCAACTCTTCTCTACTGCAGTACCTCTCGCCAAGTTTAAGACCACAAAGCAGAAGTGGAAAGCAGAGCAGAACAGGCTGACCCACCAGAACCCGGGCAGGATCATGGGGCCTTCATTCCTAAACTAAGTGCCACTCCATTGCTGAGGACGGTGCGCCACCTCCCCAGGTGTTCTGAGCAGTTCCTGCTTGTAGGGGAAGTGGTGTGGTTTCATCTTCATTATTCAGCAGGGACACTGAAAATTTTTGATGACATAGCCACAGAGCAAGTAATTTTTCTGACTTTTACAAATATCATTAATGCATGTCTGTGTGTGTTCTTGTGTCTCATTAAAAATTACCTCCCACCTGCTGACCGGCGGTCAGATGCTCACCCCAGAGGCTCCACTGTCCCCGCTTCCGCCCACTCTGAAACCGAACACGCTCTCCCAGAGAGATCAGGTGTGGATTACAATGGTGAGAGCAGGAATCCTCCCTGGAGGGAGTTTCCAAGGGTGAAGGAAATTCACCCGAAAGGACATTCATGTTGGAAAGTAACATTAGTGAGGGGAGATCCGAGGCTGGATTCCCATTACTTTCCAGGCTCATTTTGTAGGTCGCATTTCCCTGTGAAATCTTAGTGGTAACACAACACATATTTTTCAGAACCCGCTGAAGCAGGGGTACAACATGCACTTTGCAGCACACAAATTGATCTGGATACATTCCCGAGCACAGCGATGTAAGTTTTCAGTTGCTCATTTACCAAATATTGCACAATTTCTAAATGATTTTGAAGCTACATTAAAGTCAGGCTAATAGTATATACATTTGTACGCAGCATTTGCATACATTGTTCAGAATAGAGTACTTGAGGAATTCTCAAATAAATTACAAGCTTTTATAGCTAATATTTGGAAATACGACTTTGAATCTGAATTGTTATGGAGAAAACAACTAGTAATTAATTTGGAGAATAGCCATCCGTCTTCAAAATAAATGAATGAGCCTTTCAACTGGATATGCATTTTATATTATTTATGTACATATAACTTAGGTTTAAAGCTCCATTTAAAAAATAAGTAGTTACAGAAGCCAATAAATTTAGACCCTAGAAACATTTACTGAGTACCTGGGCTGGTTTAGACAGCTATGATGTCTAATCCTCCTAACCCTTAGTGAGATATTATCTTTTGTGGACACATTATCACTGAGGAATAAAGATGATCAAGAGTACTCACAACAGTCTTAGACTGAGAAAACAGATTTCCCTGGACCCAACATAGACATTTTGGGCCTGGTGTCAGAAGAAGAGTCTAGACTCATCAAATTCTAGAGCAGCTTGATATGGAGAGAAACAAGGATAGTCAGTGTAAAACAAAACCGATCTGAATCATTACTTTGACTTGTTCCTTGGCACAATATCTATTATAGTTTTAATTTCAACAATACCAAAAAAGGCATAGTTTTTAAGGTTTATCAAAAGTTGGACATGAGCTAAAAATAACTTTAAAGCATTGATCAGTCAGAAGTTGTTTCCAGAGGAATGGGGTGGAGTGGCCGAGACGGTTAGTAGTCAGCCAGGGCGGCTGGTAAGAGGAGTAGCTTCTATGGCTCCACAGCACAGTAAGACAACTAAGGATGACAATTAGCTGAGTATTTCAAAATTACTACTAGAGAGGACTTTGACTGTTCCCATTAAGAATGATGCATGAGATATGTCCATCCACCTGATCTGATTGCTGCACATGGTGAACGCCTACCAAAATGTCACACTGGACCCTACAAATAAGTGCTGCTTCTCCCCGTCACTTAAAAGGAAAGGTAGATTTAAAAAAGAAGCTTGATTCCAAATGAAAAGTGTTCCCCCAAGAAAGCATGTGCCCTGGTGGTAAGGCAGGCCCTGCCCTCCCACTGGGGGTGGTGCCCCTCAGGCTGCAGTTCAGCCAGCGGCCTCTGGGAGGTGGTGGTGAGCTGCCTGGGCCCAGTGGGCCCAGGTTTAACATTGAGTTGCTCAACTGGTCAGCCTTGCTGGTCAAGACAGAATTGCATGAGAGAGGAGGATGCCTTGTTGACCTGGCATGTGGCCCTGGGGCAGATGAGAGCCTGGGCCTGGGCGGATCTCACCCTTCTGCCGGGAGGGTTGGCGGGCACCCTGCATCCTCACAGTAACTAGGAATCACCACCTATAGTGGTTACCTCCACATGGGCATGGTGATAAATGCATGATGGTTCTAAACTCACTACCTGTTGAGTGAGTGACCTGCGACTGTACCCAGCTGGATGGAGCAGTTCATCTAATGCGTGGATGTGTCTGTATGCTGTTTCTAAAGCCGTCATCACGTGGCATTATGGTTATTAGCTGATCATAGTGATTGCCCAAGCAATGGAAGGCAAGGTGTGTATCATCTAATTGTATTGCTTGTAGAGTTTATATCAAGGGAATCAATATATAGTTCATTAATTTCATAATCACTATACAGCATTCAGCATGACTATTAATAAATTATTTTTCTCTTTCCTTCCTGCCTCCTTCCTCCCCGCTTCCTTCTACCTTCCTTCTTTCACTCTTTTCTTACCACCTTTCTGCCACACATGTGTGAGGAACAGCTATCATGTACCAAGATCTCTAATGAGCTTTAAGAATACTGTGGTGACAAAAAGCAGAAGCCATGAAATGTATCATTAATTGGAGAGAGATAAATTAATGATCATATGAAGAAATATAAAATTGCAACAGTTAAGTGCTATAAAAAATTTACTGGGGTAACCAACGTGACTCAATGAAGGAGCCTTGCCTAGCACATATGAAGTCCTGGGTTTGACCCCTAGCACCACAAAAAGGTTTGAGAGAGAGAGAGAGAGAGAGAGAGAGAGAGAGAGAGAATGGCTATGAGAAGAAAGAAAGAAAGAAAGAAAGAAAGAAAGAAAGAAAGAAAGAAAGAAAGAAAGAGGAAGGAAGGAAGGAAGGAAGGAAGGAAGGAAGGAAAGAAGAAAAGGAAAGAAGGAAGGAAGGAAGGAAGGAAGGAAGGAAGGAAGGAAGGAAGGAAGGAAGGGAAAGAAAAGAAAAGAAAAGAAAAGAAAAGAAAAGAAAAGAAAAGAAAAGAAAAGAAAAGAAAAGAAAAGAAAAAAAGAAAGGAAAGGAAGGAAAGGAAGAAGGATTGACTGACTGCTGAGGCATTATGAAACATGGAAGGCAGTCACTACACTGGAGCAGATTCTCATCTCACCCACTGAGAAGGTGTTTCTGGCTGGACTACAGACTATGGCAGGAGAAGTGAAGTGTGTGCTGGAACAGGGGAGGAGAGAGTAAAGAAGCTCTTGCACCAGGCAGGAAGGGTGCCATCTGATAGGGGACCAGCACGCCTACGGGAGCAGAGGAAGCCTTCCTCAGTAGGGACCAGACAGGTGGAAAGAGGGGAGGGAGGACGCTCCGAGACGACTGTGCCATTGAGAGGCGGTGCACCCTTGCTGCAGGTGAGGAGGTGAGCCATGCAGCCCATGGAGGGTGCCCAGGCGGGTGGTGAATGGTGGAGTAGACGGAGTGGAAGGATTGAGGTAAGCTTCGGAGGCAAAACGAGCAGGACCTGGTGATAAACTGAAGAGGAGAGTGGAAGATAAAGACAGGGACATGGGGCAGCAGCGGCAGATGCCAGGAAGAGTGGTCAGGGTGGGGAGGTGTCAGGAGGAAGGGCAGGCAGCGTGGGGCCAGGCGATGTTCAGGCAGGTGGATGCCAGGCCTTCTGTTTCAGAGGTTGGCAAGAATGTGGAACATGACTGATTTAGTCCACATGTGGATGGAGGGGTTGTCATGAGAGGGGAGAAAAGGCTTTCTTTAAGGAATCTCCAATTCCAAGTACCAGGAAACTGCCCTGTGCTAAGGTCCCCGTCTGTGACCTCAGCGAGGCTCAGAGTGCATCTCCTGGTGTGAGCAGAGTTCTGTGCGCGAAGCTGAATCAGGCGATTATCACTCAGCAATGTGGGTCATCACTTCCTTATCTACTTTCCAGGACTGCTGTAAGGATCAAAGCAGATCATTTGCTTCAAAACCCACACAGCCTTATGCAAAACAAATGGGAGGAATCGCTATTATCTGTCAAACCCAAACACAACCACAAACAAATGGTTTAATTCAGGCACAACATTTGTCTTTTGTCTTTCACTAGTGGTCTGATAATTTAGGAACTTTGTATTTAGGAAATAATTAGACACCTTACTATGCTACCCAAGTGCAATGATTTAGAGGCATGTAGTGATTAGAAAACCGTGGCTTTCATTTAGAGAAATCAAAGTCCTTGAGTCTAGATACAGATGTACTGACAGTAGAAGGCAGCTAAGGCACGAGGGTGGGGAGGAAGGACTGCAGGCACTGGTCCCTACACATGTCCCCCCTGAGTTTCCAAACCACTAAATGCCAACATGTTTGGAAAGGTTGTCTTTTTGATGCCCCCCGCTCTGTCCTGTTCTCATTGCAGTCCCTGCAGCTATTACTGCCCACTACTGCCTCCTCCTGGGCGTCCTGGGTCTCCATGTGAACTCTCCAGGTATCCCCAGCTCTGGTTCCCACCACAGGATCCTGATTCTACTTCAAACCATGCTCTGCTCTATTCTTGTATTGTTCTTATTAAAATTTTCCCACATTTGTGAGACTTTGTGAAATTAAATATGTCAGCAATGATCAATTACCTCCTAAGTGGTAGAATTCAGGTTTTCCCCATGTCTTTCAATTGCAAAGGCATATGTTTTACTACATTCATTTATTTAAAAATTTCTGAAGTTCGTAATTCTTTTAGGTTCCAGCATTGTCCCTTCAGAGGGCCTAAGGCTTCAGAGCAAAAGCAGTTAGTACGGCATGGTGGATAAACATAGGAAAGAGTGTTCAGCAAGAAAGATTAGCACCTATGGTTTAAACCTGAAGGAAATCTGACCTGTGTAATGCTATGTATTAGTCCACTCAGTTGCCTTAAAAAAGACCACACAGAGGACCTAGGTAATAGTATGTATTAGCCAACTCAGGCTGCCATAACAAAATACTGATTGTTTAATGTATACTACAGGTAGTTTCTGCCCATACATCAGCTCCGCTTCTAAACTGGGAATGTACAGATTCCACATTCCCTTCCGCTTACCTCTGGTCAGAGTCTGCCCCAGATTGGAAAAGGAGGTCCTGGGGAGGTTTTCCCTGGGAACATGTAAGAAATACATACCGATGACCATTCAGATACCCCTGAGGACTGTCTCCCTCATTTGCTGAGCTTCATGGGGCACAGGGACAGGAGTCCAGCAGACCTGAAGCCTCCGGACAATGGGGAGAGCAGTTCCCAGGCTCTGACACACAGAACTCCTGCTCCCTCTGGGCAGACTTCATCTCCCAACAAAACGAACCTGCTGCCCTTGATGCGAGTGCTGTGGTGCTCTTGTGAAGGGCCTGCCCCACCTTAGATGATCTGAGCCAGCAGCACAATGCCCGCCTGGGCCAGGCACTGCTCCCTGCTGAAGAAACGACCCGCTCCAGCTGTTCTGGCAACTGGTGGGGTGCTCTTGTGCTTTGCCTTTGGAGCAACATGAAAAGGCAGGGATGAAAGTCTTCAAACAGGGATATTTCCTGGACACCTTCAGGCCAATAGCCTTCTGGAGAGAGGGGGGAAAAAAGAAAAAAAATGATATATATGTCTCCAACAATACTTTCTGACCCATGTTTCTTGAAAGGCAAGATAAAATGGATCTGTTAATTAGATCAGACTGTGAAGACTGTTCCATTTTAAAACTTTTCAGTTTAATCTCTCCCTGCTGGGAGAGGCTCTCTTGAGGACAACATTATTTGCTTCTCTTTGAAGTGTCTGGGATTCAGGTGGGGTGACCCTGCTTGGATTCTGTTTAGCCACATCCTGTGGACCTGGCTCCTATTGTCCCAGAGCAGTGGCTTTGCTATGAGCTTCTAGAACTGTCCCTGCAATTCCACAAGCAAGTGTTTACTTTTCTCCTCATGGGAAGTTGCTACTTGATTCACAGACTCAGGACTACAACAGGGTTCTGAAAAAAGTAGATGAATAGCATCAATTGGGGTTAAGAAACAGGAGTAGGCATGAGCTGGCTATGTCCCTGAGGACCAGCCCTGCAACCTGCACTCAGGCTCAGAAAGAGATTGTGCAGTGGTGAAAGATGGACCAGCCATCTCCAAGTGGCTCTGGTGGGGACACCGCAGATGCAGAGGGGGCTGTTCCCCCTGGGACTTTGTCACCCCGACTCAGAGGGCAGCTTCTCATTGGCAACAGAGGCTCATGATGCTCAGGCCCCCGAGGGCCAGCAGCAGCCTCAAGAAATTCACTTGCTATTCACTAAGGTCAGTCTCCTGAACAGCATCAAATGACAAATGAGGCCAAGATGGTGCTGAGGAAGGTCCACTACTGTCCCTGGTGGGCTCAGCAGGACATGTAAGATGACACACAGAGATTCAGTGAAGTGCTTCATTTTGGGCAGATGAAAAATGATAGCTCTCTGACATTTCCCGAATCAGGAAGCTTCCATCCTATTTGTTGATGTCTCTTATTTGCACCAAGCCAGTGTCCCTGGCTATAAAGAGCTTGTGATAACAGTAACTCAAAAGAACACCTTTGCTTGTGCAGCAATGCCTCATAGATGTTGATGCACCGACTAGGCAGCTCCAGTGTTCACAAAGCCTGAAGCAGGATCTCCAGGGGGCCAGGCACGCTCAACACTGGGTCTCTGTTCCTCCTAGCACTTCTAGAAGCCTCAGGAAGGTTGCGATCTGGTTTCTAATACGCAATTCTTGAATGGTCTTCCAAATGCTTCTATTTGAATCATTCTCCCTCTGGAAAAATATCACAGCTCCCCACATCCAACCTCCTGAAGGTCAATAAAACCCATGCAAAGATGGTTTAAAAAGAAAATCTGACATCTTCAGGTGGACTTCTTCATACTTTTAAATTGTACAAGCTTTGTTCAAAGGTTTAAGTGTTTCTGAAAGGAAATACAGTGTCTTCCCTAATGTGTCCAGGGTATGTCTCTAGAGAAGAAAGGTAAAGAAATCTCACTGACTTGAGGCAGCCATGGAGAATACTGGCCACAGCTCTCTACATCCTGGAGGTTAAATTGAAACACTCCAGAAACTGAAAATGACTGAAAAGTAATTACAGGCACTTTTTAAAAATGAGGACAGATCATCTGCAAAATAGCAAAACCTCATTGATAAATCTGAATTAGAAAATTATTTGCAAATTAGAGTCTCCTTCCTGGGTAGATCAACCTTCCTGCAGAGATTTTAACAAATAAAGCTAAAGGATAGCAGAGGCAGATTCAACACTGGAGAATATTCTCAGCCTCCCTCCCTGCCTCATTAAGACAGACAAGAGCAAGGGAGAAGGCAGAGTGGGTGCGGTGAGATGTTTACACCACGGCTCTCAGGGTACAGGGAGTCCAGCAGAAAACACTTCTACTGTAAGTGGAGTTTGGAAAAATTGAGGTGAAGCTTTAAGTGCCTTTAGAAGCCATGTGAATACCACAATATAAAATGAAAATGGGATCTCAAATGAACAAGGTTCAAAGATTAAAGTGCTAGAAATAGTATTCTAGCGAACAGCCAGTGTTTTCAGAAGGAAGCTCTGAGATGGCACGCTCACACTGACGGGTCTGTCCTTCCATAGTTCAGGACTGGGGTGACTGAGTTGGACCTACATGATATTCCAGAACTGTCTTCCTATCTTCGTCATGTTATTAGCAACCGTAATTCTACCTCCCACCTTAATTCCCCTTTACCACATAAAGTAACCTGTCTTCAGTGTCCAGGGATTAGGACCTGGACATCATTGGGAGGCCATTATTCTGCCTTCCACACTCAAAAGATGCTGGACGTCATTTGATGTTACAGCAAAGTAACTTAAAAACAAATAGAATGAGATTCTTCTCCACACTGCTTAGCATGGCTCACAAAAAACAAAGGCAAGGAAACCTGACAAACCCAGAGCTACCGCTGCTGGGGAGCTGGAAGAACACTGGACATTGGCAACGGGAGTGCAAACCCGTGAGTCAGGTTACAAGATTCTCGGGGCTTTTCAGGTAATCACTCAAGAGAAATGAAAACCAGATATGGATGAAATTAAATGAATATTCACAGCAACTTTATTCATAATAAAAATTTTAAAACACACAAATATCCATGAATATACAAATGGGTGGCCATAGCGTGGACCATGAATCTAAGTGGAATACCACTGAGTAACAGGAAGGAATGGAGAGGGAAGACGGTGGTGGCTCATGCTGGCCAGGATGAACCCTACCAGAATGGGTGCATGCATTCACACGCCCTTGAGCCAAGGGGAAGTGGGAGTGAAGGTCAGAGCCTGAAGGCCTGCAGCTCCGTCAGGGCAACACGGACCACAGAGGGTGAGGAACTCCGTGGTGTGATGGGAAGGTTTTGTGCCTCAACTTCAGAACTTGTTGCAGGTTGCCGTCGTTTTCAAAACTCATGGAACCATTTGTCTACAATGGTAAGATCACTCTGTGTAAATTAGCCATCGATAAATTTGTCACAGAAAATTAAAAACCAGCAGAGGAGGAGGAAGGCAGGGAAGAGGGCCACCTGCTGAACGTGGAGTTTCAGTGAAGGAGAAGGTGAAGAGGAGAAGGCAGCTGAAGATGGAGATCTGGGGAGGGGCCCAGGCTTGGCCCATGGACAACAGAGGGGACCCCGAAGTACTTTCTCTGCACTGGAGGGATGAAGGAGGGCAGGTGTGGGTGCAGGACAAGAGAGCAGATGTGAATACACATTTTTCTACCAACAAATTAATTAACATTTTTAAACTAAACATAGGATTTAAATAAAATGGGACAAAAGATGAGATCTTCTTTTTCTGAATGCTTAAATTTGTGAATATGCCTCAAATAAATTGCAAACACATTCACAATATAGCTCATATGAACCAGCTATGAAGAGATTATAGTTATGCTGAGCTTAACGAAGTCTGAACGGTTTTTACCCCACAGTGAAGATGTCATCATTACCATCCTTCAAACCAGAGAAATATCTGATCGTTTTGATAGAACATTGGCTTTAGAACATTTGTTAGAACACTTGTATAAAATAAAATTTTGTATTTCTCTATTTTTTATGCATGGTTTACAACTTATAATAAGCACCTGTTGATCAAATCTGGGAATTTGAAGGACTCTGGAAAACTCCTTGCTAGCAGTAGCATAGAAATAATACTTTAGTGTTTCCTGAAAGTCCCCAAGGTAGTGCCAAGAAGCACACGCTCCCAGGGCCTCGGAGAGGGGAGGAACAGAAGGTTGCCCCTCACCAGAGATGCACAGGCCCCTGCAGGAGCAGTGTCACCAACCCCGAGGGAGCCTGCACAGGGCCCCAGCTCCCGGTGGTGGCCCTGTAGCACAGCTCTGTCGGGAAAGTGTTTCCCTGAGACTAACTGCTGGAACCGTGAGAGGAATTCAATTCCTCCATTCCCCGGGGTTCACAGAGATCAGCTTTCCCAGCTCTGTAACAAGGAAGTGATTGGTAGAGAGTTTGGATTCTAAGGAGAACCCCAGCGTGGCTTTTCTGATGTGGAATGAGACCATTGTGAGAATCTGGGACACTGACATGAGGGCCCTGGCATTTGCTGTACCTCGAGCCCTAGATGCATCACGCAACACTCCAGATCTTCCAAGGACTCACTCCCTGAGAAGAATAAAACACCTCTCACCTCCTACAAGCTCATGGGCCCTTCTCCTTTAAGGGATGGGCTTTGTGCAGAGGCTGTGATGTGGAGACCAAGAGTCCTACCCTTCTGGTATTGTGTGCAGATGGGTAATGAAGAGTGAGGAGCAACGGACTGGCCACTGTGGCCCCTGCTCCCCTTGCTTCCTGCAGTCACCCCAGAGGGTCCCCACAGGACACCAAGGCAGCCACATGACTCTGTGCTCAGGAGCCGGCCTCCTCCTGCCTCCTCCCATTCCCAGCCAGCTGAGCCATGCTGCGCCCTGGGAACTGGCATTCTGCAGGTGGGCGGGAGATCACCGAGTGGAACTCCCTCAGCCCCATCTCCTTTGCTCTTCTTTCTTTGCTCTCTGATTATTTTTGTCCGACTCATTTAGAAATGAACACTGCCACTCATGTTTCAGCACCAGGACAATGTCCTGTGACAAAGGAGGACGAATGAGGCAGGGGCTGGCTGCTCAGTGAGTCTGTGTCCCCAGGAGAGAAGGGATGGGCCTCCATCAGCGGGAATAATGGAGCAGAAGGTGTGTGTGACAGGCGACTGCCTGAGATTTCAAAGTGCAGCGTAGAAACATTCCCGAAAATAGAACACAAAGGACGCGGCGGTGGCTGAAAGGGGCTCTGCGTTCCTGAAGGACAGGATGTGAGAATTAGCAGCAGTCAGGGTGACGCTACTGGGCACCGAGCAACATCCTGACATCGGCATCGCCAGGGGACCCGAGACCCTGTGCAGCCCCCAGATGGGCCTGTCACCACCCAGCAGCAGCGTCCACAGAAGCCACCCAGCAGAAAACAAAAAGAAATTAGTGTTATTAAAAGAAAAGTGTGCCAGCGCGGTCTTTGTGAAACCTAGTTCTTTTCCTCAGCAATTTCAGGGACAATGCGTGTGCCTATAAATGGCCCCAGGCTCTGCCTCATTTCCTCTTACCAATTTAGTGTGCCAGTATTTTTAGAAACCACTTATTTGTCTACAAAGCAAGAATGTTTATAATTTAATAAATTACGCTATTAATTATAAAAAATCTTGCAGCATAAATTTGAAAACATGTCATTATTAGAAACTGTTTATGTATTTATTTGGGGTTTTGTTTTTTTTGAAATTTTCACATTTCATGGCAGGCTATTAGGAAAAGCAGAGCACTTAATTTATGAGTGCTTCTCCCGTCCCCATTTTTCCTTGATATAGAAGGCAAACACATTGGCGAGCTTGCTTTGTGTATGTTCATGATGGGTTTGTTCAGGGACCACCACCTTCCTTGCAGAAAGCATGTGGAAGAGGGCACAGCAGCACGTGGACCAGGAGAACCACCCTGCTGTCCACAGGTGCCCATGGCGAGGACCTGCTCCCTGCACACCACCCCTTTATCTCCACGCAGCTTTGGGTCTCTGGGCCTCATCCTACCCAGTACTCGCTGGTCACTCACTCCAATGGTTTTTCAAGAGGATTATCACTATTTCATGGTCGTATTAGAAATAAACTTGTCTTAGTATGTTCTTTTCTAATTCTTATTTTGATAAATGTCTAGATTCATATGTAGTTCTATAGAAATAACAGAGACAGCTCCTATGAACTTGGCTCAGCTCCCCCAGTGGGAAGTGACAGTAATATCACATTCAGGGTATTGACATAAGTATGCTCAAAATCAGAATAACTCCCTTACTACAAAGATCACGGTGACCCACGGACGGCCACGCCCACGCACCTCCAGGTGCTCCCCACACGCCTGTGGCACCTGCTGATCAGTGCCCCCCATCTCTCTCTCTCTGCTGCCTTAGGACTGTCCTAAGACTGAAGTGTACAGAACTGGACTGGGTCCACCCCCAGCGTGGGTATGCTCTCTGGGTGCTGCGCGCGCCCTGGTATCAGCCTGCCCCCTGCGTTTCTGGGCGGTATTACACCTTGCGCACGCTGCTCAGCCCCCTCCCGCGTTCCAGGGCAATCATGCCTTTCCCTAGTGGTTGATAAGTTGGGCGGACCCTCTCATGGGTTTATTTGCCCTCTGCGTCTTCTGTGAAGTGCCTCTTCATGTCTTTGGCCCTTCTTCTATTTGGACAGTTTGTTTTTATGGTTGATTTCTCAAAGTTCTTCAGACACTCTGGATGCTCTCCTCTGCCAGCTGTGAATTCTGCCAGGCTGCCACTCATCCAGTTGGTTGTCCCCCTCTCTCTGTCTCTCCCTCTCTCTTCCTCATTTTCTAAAAATCATTTTCACAGGAAGTTTCACAAAGCAATATGTTTTAATCTTGATGAAGTACCTTTTAGCCTGCCTTCCCTTTAATAGGTTGGGATTTTGGTGCAAATTCTTTTGAATCATTCTAGTCATTGAAGTTCTCTTGCCTTCCCAGGTAAACTTCCAGCGGGGCCAGGTTTCTAGCGGAATTGCAGTAACTGTGTGTCAATGTTGAGAGCATTAGTATCTTCACGTGCTCAGGCTTCCAACACTACACAACTCTCCTCTTCTCAGACCTCTGTAATCCTTTCTTCAGAGTTTGCTAGACTTCCACCTGAGGAGTCTTGAATTATTTTAGTGGCATTGCATTTTTGGTTTTTGTTGGGTTGCGGACTCACTGAAATCATGTATTACCATAAGGGTTTCTCTCTAGCTTCGGAACTTTCTGCATTGTGGGTCCTGGATCTCAACACAGGACAGCTTGCCCCTTGCCTTCACACTGGGTGCTTCTATTTCACCTCTTACTGTATTGTTTGAAAATGCCTTCACATGCGGATGAGGGTGTGGAGAGTGGACTTTCATTCTTTTTCCAGGCTTAGAAGAAAGGCATTGAGTCTTTCACCATTAAGAATAATTATAGCCATGTGTTTGTGCCTGGCTTCTTTCAATTAACATAATGTTCCTGAGGTTTACTCACTTCATGGATTTATTTATTTATTTATTTACTTTGTACCAGGGAATTGAACCCAGGGGCACTTTTTAAATTTTTTATTTAGAGTCAGGATTTCGCTAAGTTGCTGAGGCTGGTCCTGAACTTGTGATTCTCCTGTATCAGCCTCCAGAGTCGCTGCAATTACAGGCTTGCATCACCGCATGGGCCATTATTGTTATTTTATTTTATTAGTGTTTTGTTCCTTTTCAGGTTCGCATTGCACCGTTTTGCAGAGGCATGCCACATTTAGCTCATCTATCAATGCTCTTTTGTTCTGGTCTGCATTTTGTTTATCTCCACTGGATCTTCTAGTATTTTCTGCACCCCTGAGCTCGGGCCTCAGCCGCTTCTTGCTCTCTTCCTCTGCATGTGCACTGCACACGGTCCTCCTCTGCGTCACTGGACAGGCACAGCTGCGCACCTGCTATGCGCACGACTTCGTGTCTGGTGTGTTCTGGGCGTTGGGCTCCTGTCTTCGAGCATCTCCAAGGGTTTTACATTTTCTCGAGGTCTCCTCTTTGTCCCATGTGTTGGCCTACTTCTCCAGCTGTTGCTTCGTTGACTGTGATGGTGATCTCTAGTGTCATTCGGTTTTGATGGGAGAAGAGAGACAGCACCTGTGATCTCCGTCTCCGGGTGCGTTCGGACTCGCTGGCGGTCCAACCTGGAGAGTCAGTCCCTGTGTGTGAGGAGGCGCCCAGCTGCCCCTGAGTGCTGGGCCCTCAGGGGTGCACCTGCCCCCCGGCCTCAGGGATTGCTCAGCTCGGGTCCTGCAGAAGCTCCCTCTGCGCCTTGCGTCCAGCTGTGACTGCAGTGGACTGGGCCTTGTGCGCCCCTGTGTGCCTCCTGGGCCCCGCACCACTCTTCTTGGTTAATGGGCATTTCCTCCATATGCAGCGATGCTCTTGGTCTCGAGGTCAGTTCTGCTGAAAGTCTATTTGTCTAACATTAGTGTTACTGCCCCAGCTCTCTTGGTTGACTGTTCACATTGAATATCTTTTTCTGTATTTCAGTTTCAATCTATTTGTGTGTTGGGCTAAAAAATTGGTCTGATAGCACAAAGTTGGACCATGTTTATTATTTTTAATCCATTTTTCATTCTCTGAGTCGAGCCTATTGACACTAAAAATAATTTAATGGAAGACTTCCTTTGACATTTTGCTCCCCATTTGCTCTAAGTCTTGTATACTCTAGGTTCCACTTTTCTTCCACCACTGTCTTCTTTTCAGCTTGAGATTTTGAAGTGTGGCATTTCCGTTTCTCTCTGGAATCCTTTTGTGTGTTGTTTTCAGTTATTTTCTTAGTGTGTACTGTGGGGGATTATAACTCACATTAAACATTAAAGAAATCAAGTTAGAATTGATACTGATTTTCTTGAGTAAGTACAAAAATTCTGATTCAACACAGCCCCTGAATCCCCTCTTAGTTGATAGTAACATAGATTATGTCTTTATAGTGTTGCCATTAATACAGATTTATAATCACCAGTTTATGTATTGTATTTTAAACCGTATAGAAAAAAAGAAAGAAACACCAAATGCAGTGACAGCAAATCTCATTTTTACCTATGTGGTTGCTTTTATTGGAATTCTTTATTATTTACAAATTTTGATGTGCTGTCTAATGTTCTTTTCTTTCAACTCAGGATTTCCCATTAGTGGGAAAGCATAGCTTCTCTGACTGTCCTTTGATTCTGTACCTTAGACACACTTCTCCCTTCTGGAGTTGCTTCTGGTGAGCACTCAGCTGTGGTCTCCCTGAGGAGGAGGCACTTCCTTCCTGCTGCCCTCAACCTTCCGTCCTTGGGTCTTTGTCTTTCCATAGTGGGACTGTAATACTCATGGTGGGGTCTGCCTGAGGTTTTACTCCTGGAGTAGCTGAGCCTCTTGCATGGGTCTATTCATTCCTAGTAGCAGATTTGGGGAGTTTTCCATCATCCTTCTTCAGTATTTCTTGTCTCCTCCATCCCCTTAGCTTCTGGAGTTCTACTGAGCATGGGTAGTAGTGGCTGATAGCCTCTCCCAGGCTGTCACGCACTGCTTCATTTTCTTCAATCTTTGTGATTCTGCTCCTCAAGCAAAATATTTTTGAAGATTTCAAGTATGCTTAGTTTTTTCTTCCACCTGCTCTACCCTGCTATTAAAACCCTCGGGTGAAGTTTTCATTTCAGTTACTGTGCTTTTCAGCTCCAGAATTTCCTCTGGATTCCTTTTCATAATATCTGAGTCTCCTGATTTTACCTGTTGGTTCATCCTTCATTCTTATAGTGTGCTCCACCTCGTGGTCTGTGGTTTCCTTCAGCTCTGTGAGTGTATTCAAGAGGATGGTTTGAGTCTTTCTCTACCAAGTCTATGTACTTTTTCATGGACAATTTCCCTGGATTTCTTCTCTAAGTAGGCTATATTTTATTTGAATGCTTTACTATTTTGTTGAAACCTGGAGAGGTTTAATATATAAAGTGGTAGCTGTGGAAAATTAGCCTTTTCTCCTCTTTAGGAATTGTTTTGTGGCTTTATTACTTTTTAAATGACTTTTCTAACCTAACTTTTCTTAAGTCCATACATTTTGCACGCACGTTCGTTGAAGTCTTTGTCCCATAGCTTGTGCTCAAACAGTGTTTTGACTCTGGCTTCCTTGAATGTGGAGTTATCAAGACCCAGGGGTGGGGGGAGCTTCAGGAGGGAGATGGAGAAAGAGAAAAAGAGACGTGACCTGAAACTCCAGGCCTGCTCCCTGGTGCTCCCCGCTCTGGGCACCTCCAGGCTCCGCATTCTGCTGGAGGCTCTGTCTTCCTGCTGGACCAGGTGCAGTGACCAGCCAGGCAGGAAAGATGGGGCCTCCCTGATCTTCTCCAAGCCACGGTGTGCGTGTGACTCGTGTTTCCCATTTACAGTCCCCTGGATGCTCTTGTCCCCAAGGCAACCCTCTCCCAGCTCTTCTCCACAGACTTGCCACCTCATCACCTTTTGCCCCAGCTGGGTTGGTGGTTGGGTTTCCTCTCAGTGCTCCTGAGCAGTGCCCCTCCGTTCTGCCCTGACTGAGTCCTGGATTAGATGAACTGTGTGACCTCGACTTTCAACTAAATTGTAAAGGTGGCTTCCTGTCATGGTCTCCCACGGCCAACACCATGGTTACTTGCACAAGAGTTGCCTGACAGTTAATTAAAATATTTACTTCTCCTTAAAATGTTAATGCTAGCAAACATTACAACTGGGGTCTCTCTTAGATACTGGTCATCGTAGGTTTTCCCTTAATTAAAAGTGAACATGAGTCAGAATTGCTCCCTCACGTTTCCATTCCGTGAAGACAGTTGCTTTCCCTCAACGTTGACCTCCCATTACTCCGTTTTGTGCTGCTACCCCAAGGCCACTTCCAAAGTGTCAGAAAGAGGGCTGGGGGCAGGTGGCCTTTGGGAGCTGGGAGGCGTGTCCATGTGCTGAGTGCTCGTGTCACCTGGTTTTTGGATACTGGTTGGTCACCGGTTGTCCTTGAGGTAGAGTTCTAGTGTGACCAGAGGCCGCCTCCAGGGGTCTGCCTGTGTCCGCAGAGTGGACTGAGAAAGCAACCTCGCTTGCTCAAGAGCTGAACACGTGAGAAATAAGCACAGTCCAAAGCAGATGGGGACCAGCAACAAAAGCCAAGGCCGGCTCCTTAGAAAACAAGAGTGCTGAATCCCTCGGTGGGCACACTCGGCAGGCGCTTTCCCCTGGGGAGCTGTTGACTTAGGGCAACCTCCTTTCTGTCCTCCGCTGGCCCTAAAAGAGCACAGCTACCTGGGGCTCCTCACACCCAGGGAGAGAGGAAGGATCCAGACTCCACATTGACTCTCCCATCTACACTCCCCTGGCAGATGACTCACTCTACTGCCGCTGAATCAGAGTCCTTGGGAGGGGTGGAGAGGGGCCGGGGCTCTCCACCCAGGAGGAGGCACCCTCAGCGCCTTTTGTGTCTGCTGCCTCTCAGGCTGTGCTCATTGGAGATCTGCCTGAGCCGCTGCCTGGACTGAGTTTCTGAGAAGATTTTAGATATGTTGGGAAGCCTGGACCCAGAACAGTCCAGAGGAGTGGCTCATGGAGGAGACGACAGAGAGAGCAGCAGACCTCTGCAGGAGAAGCTCCAGGCTCATGTGGGGCAAAACTGGCTCCTGAGGAAACAGGGGAGAACACTGTGGCTGGGGTACATGCGGAAAGTAGGGCAGTTATCTCTGACCTTGGATAACTGTGGCCAGTTCACAAGCAGATCTGACCTTCGCACTGGAGCTAAAGAACCTGCCGTGGGTAAATGAAACCGGCCCCACCCTCCACCATCCTCCATGACACTATACCTTGGGAAAAAGTGGCTACCAAGGGACTTTTCAGGAACAACATTATCAAGAGGGCAAGTCTTTTTCAGGATCCCAAACGTGCGGCCCTTGACAACGACCCGTCCCTTGGCGTTGCCGCCACTGGCATCGACAATCGTGTTCAGCACGCGGTGGAGAGCCAGCACAGTGTGGGGGTGGGATTGCCATCCACACTTCTTTTGCCCATTTGTGTCTGATTATTTTCCGCCTGGGGCAGCCTTGCTATCACATTGTGATCAGGAATACTGCAGTTTTCGCACTGGCCCTGAGTTGTTATCTGCCACGATTTTAATGCACGTCATAAATCACAAAGAAAAGTTTCTATTTTGCAATAAATAGAAACAATCACGATCATGGGTTTTCAAAGTCGATTTCAGAAAATCTGATGCCTGTAACTCTTCGCTTCATTTAAACCTCAGATTTCTGGAACTTGCCTGGAGAGGAAAAATTACATCGTCGGCATCCGCACAGTGACAGACAGGCCACTGTTGTGAATGAAGCCTCAGGACTGGAATTCTCAGTAGTCGAGAAAAGATCCTGCACTTCCTATGTTTATGCTGCTGCGTGAACAAGCAGCATCCATCTGTTCAGTTGATGTAAAGCAAAACTACCAGGGACGGGAGCCTTTGCAGCTGAGAAGGTCGCCCGTGGTCTGGGGACTTGGCGAGCACCGGGCACGGCACGCCTTCCCGTGGACCAGGTTTGTAGCAGACAAGTCATCCGCAGATCCCTTGTGCTGGCTCTTGTGGTTTTAAGTCGGGTAATAAACGCCCCAAAGTCAGTTTGGAAAGTTGTATTAAATGGACTGAATTTGTGGCAAAGCAAGAGACAAGGAGTTGCGTGGCCCCTGAATGTGCGGTCCATGTTGAACCGAGCCTGCGATGTCCCCCGCAGCTCCTTCTGGGGGACCGTCCTGGCCAGCTCGCACATCCATTCTCTCTGCCTGCTGGGGGCTTCTGCCCCACTTGTCCCTCTAAATGCAGTGCCCATTTTACTCCCAAGAAGAAAGAAACAGATGATCAGTAGGAAAGATGTCCTGTTTGTTTCAAAGGACTCACTGATTTTAATAAATTAGGCTAACAAGAAACGTCAGATGACTTTGCACCATTCCCTCATCTCTGAAGATAGAAGATACAGGATTTATTTTCTTTTATTATTTTCCCCTGTCCCCTCCTTAGATTTTTTTAATGGCTCTTTGGAAACTCCTATTAATGCATTTCTTAATTCTGTATAATTGGGAATGGAATTTATTGTTTCTTCCCCTGCCTCTCCTAATCTCCTTCATTATTAATTTGTCTGAAAAAAAATGATGGTAACAAATTGACAATTCAAGTTCTTCTCAACAATATCTCAGGGCATTGAGACTTAGGGATCTTCTACTTGAGTCCCAGAGAAAGGGACAGAGACAGAGCAAGAGGCAGAGATACAGACAGATACAGAGACAGAGGTAGAGACAGAGATAAAGAGGCAGAGACAGAGATACCCTGGCAGTCAGGTGTCTGGTTAGCACTGGCGTATGAAGGATGACCCAATGTCCCTAAGACCCATGCACTTTGCCAGACACAGAGAAGGATGCCAGCCTACTCTAATTCTTAAAGAGGTGGATCTTAGTATCACATGGAGGTACAAGTGGTTTCCTGGTGTCAGGAGTTGGGAGAGTGAGATTTTCCCAGGGGTGTGCAGTGTCAGGTGGATGGAATTGGGCAGGCCTCCTCCTGCAGCTGAGCCTCAGGGTGGCTCCCTGTGGGAAGCTGCTGAACTTTGACTCTTATTCTCTGATCCTCTGTGTTTATTCAGTTTTTTCTCCATAAATGAGTGTCACCAAGCTCATGGGGGAAAGTGGAGCTGGTTAACCCCATGCCAGGACACAGCTCAGAGGTGGAAGCAGCCTCCCAGGCCCACTGCCGGAATATTTGAGGCTGCAATAGGGGGTGGTTTTACAGCTTTTATTCTACAATCACCAACATCAACTCTTGGTAATTAAATACACGCTTTTCATCATTTATTAAAGTGCTGCTTGCTGCACACCAGATACACGCATTCTCAAGTTCATAGTGTGTGGTGCTCTAACATCTTGAACGTGAGCGTGGTGTTTGCAGTTGAACATCAAGTGCTTCTTTTGTCCCCATCTTCTGTACTGCCAATCACTTGGCCCCACCTTGTGATTCCCCAGGACGTCACCAATAGATCTGAAAGTTCCCACTCACTGTGAAGCTTTGATCAGCACAGTGGGCAAATGGCTCCTGATTCCAAGTCCAGATTCCTTCCTGTTCTAAATATTTACCCTACAAATATATGCTTCTGGTTCATTTGCAATGGTTAAAGGAGAGCAAAGCAAATTAGTATTTTTCTGCAAAAGAGATCAACCCCGTGTTCACACTCTTTATCTGTTTATCTGACAAGCGATTTTCCTCCTTGGTCTCATTTCTGCTCCACAACCTTGGAAGCTGAATGTGGGTAAAACAAAGAGCCGAATCCAAATCAAACTGAGAAACTACACTTGAAGAGGAAGGAAAAGCCTTTTATGCTCTCCAACCTCTAATTAGAAATCAGTAAAATAAAACACACCGTCAACTACAGACCGCATACTCTTCACTCAAGGCCGCAGACTTGAAAGGATGTCAGTTCCTTTTTGTCAAAGTACTTTGTGCAACAATTTCTAATTCTCCATGGAATTTCAATATCATGCATTATTGCTTCAGAAACATTGCAAAACCTAGATAAAACGAGGGGCAGCAGCCGAGCTTTGATTTCTTGCCCATGGGTTAGGAGCAAGCTGAAGTTGAAGGGCCACATAAATGATGTGGATCGCTAACTGAGGCTCCATCACAGTGGAAGAGCTACAAATGCGGCTTTGTCCCACTGATAATGTTGCGGCAATTATTTAGTCAGCGTGTTTGGCCTTCCTGATACATATTCAGACATCACTCTAT
The DNA here is from genome assembly GCA_020662805.1 of Glaucomys volans. Lineage (NCBI taxonomy): Eukaryota > Metazoa > Chordata > Mammalia > Rodentia > Sciuridae > Glaucomys > Glaucomys volans. The sequence goes on along the minus strand of JAJEJO010000150.1, from coordinate 905,861 downwards.
TTCATCCCCAAAGTGAGAAATTTTGATAGCTATCAAATCAAGTCCAAGAAAGCTGTGTATCTGCGTGAATGTCACCTCAGGGAGTTGTGCAGTCCACAATCTGTGCATCAGCAAATGGGCCTCCATTTATCCACCAAAACCATTATCAAGACCTCAAAAGGTTTTTGCTAATTAAAGGCACAATTCATGGAGTAGCACTAGATCAAAAACTTATTTAAAGAATAAGCCTATAAACGGAAGCACCATTATTGCCTCATCAAAAGCCCACACAAACAGACCAATGGATGAAGGACGCCTTCACAGTATGGAGATTCCTCAGAAAACTTGGATTGGAACCACCATTTGACCCAGCTATCCCACTCCTAGGTTTATACCCAAAAGACTTAAAATCAGCATATTACAGTGACGCAGCCACATCAATGTTTATAGCAGCTCATTTCACAATAGCTAAACTGTGAAACCAACATAGGTATCCTTAAAAGATAAACGGATAAAGAAAATGTGGTACATATACATGATGGAATATTACTTGGCCATAAAGAGAATTGAAATTTTGGCACTTTATAGTAAATGGATGGAACTGGAGACTATCATGCTAAGTGAAATAAGCCATTGCTCAAAAATCAAAGGTCAAATGTTCTCTGTTATATGTGGATACTGACTCACAATAGGCAAGGGTGAGGGAGGATGTTTGGTAGATTGGATCGGGTGGAAGGAGTAGGGGTAAGGGATGGGGAATGGGAATGGGAAAGATAATAGGATAAATGGGACATAGCATTCCTGTGTTCATTATCAATACAGGACAAGTGTCAGTCCATATCATGGACAACCATAAAAACGGGAAGTTATGCTCCATGTATGTACGGTACGTCAAAGTACATTCTACTGTCATTTATATCTAAAAAGAACAAATACAAAATTTTAAGAGAATGCAGTCTTCAGTTCAGATGCACAGTTTTTGTTTCCTCCCAAGCTTATGTGATTTCATGCCTCCTTACAAAGAGCAGTCAGAGGCCTGTCATTAGGGTTCAGAACCTACCCTTATTTCTTAGTACGATTTGTAGAAGTCATTAATTACAGAATACAGATGAAATCGATCTAGACGCTTCTAGGTGTAGCATAGTAGAATGAGCACTGGTTTCCAAGTCACATCCGTGAGGGGTCACTCTCCCAGTCCCTCTGCTCCATGTGTCACTTTGGACAAAGCCCAACCTCTCCAGTTTCTTCATCAGTGAAATAAGCAGCTAATGTCTCTCAAGGACTGAAGAAAGCAGGGCGTTCCAAGCTTGCCCGCTCATGACGGTAGGGAGGGATGATGGGACAGATGCAGCAGGTCCTGCCCAGTGTCGTCAGTGTGCACCGAGCCCCTGGGAGGCAGCGCCGGCTCCTGGACAGCCCGCCTGCACCAGGCTCCGTCCTGAGTGCTTGTATTGGTGTTGCTGAGGAGAGACGCAGGTGTGCCAAAGACCGCTGCTGCTTTCCAGCCAATGCAGCGGCTGAATCCTGCAAGAGGAGATGAAGGCCAAGAGGGCTCGAGAGCCCGGAGCAGGTGCGGCGATCTCCCTGCATCTTCTAGGTGCTGGGAGACTAGACCTGAGTGGTTGGCAGTCGCCAGGTTCACTTGAATTGCAGTGTGTGTGGCTGTATGGAAGCCTATTCTCTCCACCACGGGTGTGGGGAGCACAGGGGACACACCCACAGCCCCCCATGATGCAGGCCTTTACCAGACAGGGCACTGAACAGGAGGCTGATGCCAGCGGAGGTGCCCTGACGCCTGTCTCCCTTGACTGGCTTTCAGCAGAGCCCTCTCACCACCTGGACTCACAAAGACACCGAGGAAACGTCATGAACTGCTGGTGCTGAGATGCCGAGTGCCCATGAAGTCAGTCAAGCCCGCAGGACGTCGTCTAGGTTTCACCCAGGAAGCCGTTGGCACAGGTCTCCTTGATCCAGAGAGACCCTAAACACAAGTGTGAAACCTAACACCACTTCCCCCAAAAAGTAGGGGGACAGATGAACAGTGAGTGAATAGGTGTGGATGCTGTCACAGGACCAATGGCCCAGGCTCAACTGGGGGCAGGTTGGTGACCAAGACCCTCCTACAGGCCATCTGGTCGCAGCTTTGTGTCCAAACTGATTCTCGTTTGGGGAGATGAGGATGACAGTGTTGAGTGAGGCTGAAACACCTGGGGAGTCTCGTCTGACCCAGGGGCCCACCAGCCCAGAGTGCCTGGCAGAACCTGGCTGTTTCCCACAAGTTTAACTGCCCTTCATTGGTGGTCAATCACTTTGCATGAAACCTATGGAAACCCTCATAAGTTCTGTCATCATCTGCCTTCTCAGTTACTCTTCCCGGGTTGCCCTCAGGAGGCCCTTCTTCCTGGGAGTCTCGCATAGAAACTCAGCTGTGCCCTAAGGACTTGCCTGTACTCAGAATGGGAATAAATTACATATTCAGTTTTAATTTTTTAATTAAATTTGCTGTCTACAAAGTGTAGATGATCATCTCAATAAACACAGAAAATACCCAATCTCAAATTATACTACAGAGTAATAAACAGCATGGTGTTTCATCCAAGCAGACATGAAGACCAATGGAGTAGAAGGAAAGACACAGAGACCAACCCACATACTTAACAGCATCTGATACTTAACAAAGGTGCCAGAAATATGTTGGAGAAGAGACAGTCTTTAAACAATGGTGCTGGGAAAACTGGATGTCTATATTTAGAAAAATAAAATTAGATACACATCTAGTCCCTGCATAAAAGTCAATTCAAAATGAATCAAAGACTTAGGAATTACACCAGAAATTTTGCAACTACTAGAATAAAACATAGGGCCAACATGCCATCCTATTAGTGCTGGCACTGAATTCCTTAACATGACCCCAAATGTGCAAGAAATAAAACCAAGAATCAATAAGTGGGATACCATCAGATTAAAAAGCTTCTGTAAGCAAGGAAACTAGTAAGTGTAAGTGAGAGCCTGCAGAAGGAGAACAAATCTATGCCAACTAGTCCTCAGGTAGGGGAGTCATATCCAGAATATATAAAAAACCCAAAAACACAATAACAAAAAATACCCAATCGATAAATGGACAAAAGAACTGAACAGACTTGTCTTCAGAAGAAACACAAATGACCAACAAATACATGAAAAAAAATGTTCCACATCTATATCAATCAGGGAAATGCAAATCAAAACAACACTGAGATTTCATCTCACTCCAGTCAGAATGGCAAGGATCAAATTTACAAATAGCAACAAATGCTGGTAGGGATGTGGGGAAAAGGCACCTTGACATATTGCTGGTGAGACTGCAGATTAGCCACCACTCTGGGAAGCAGTCTGGAGATTCCTCAAAAAACCTAGGGGTTAGAACCACCATATGAACCAGCTATCCTTCTTGATATCTATCCTAAAATTGATAGATATACTACAGTGATACGCCCACTCAATGTTCACAGCAACACAATTCACATTAGCCCAATTATGGAATCAGCCTAGGTGCCCATCAATATGATAAATGGATTAAGAGAATGTGGTATGTGTGCTCAGTGGAATTTTACTGGGTCATAAAGGGAATGATGTATTATTACATGGTGCATGTACGGATATGTAGCAACAAATCCCATAATTATGTACAACTAAAATACACCAATAAAAAACGTGGAAAGAGAGAAAAAAAGAAGAAGAATGAAATTCTGGCATTTGCTGTTAAATGGAGAACATCATGCTAAGTGAAATAAGCCAGATTCAACAAACTAAAGACTAAATGTTTTCTTGAATATATGGAAGCTAGAACAAAATAAGGGAGAAAAGGGGTGTCCGATGTCATAAAGATACAGGGAAGATCAGTGGAGGACAGGAAGGAGATGGAGTGGGAGGGAGGAAGGACAGGAAAGGCAGGGAAATTTGGAAAGAATTTAACAAAATCATGCTGTGCCCGTGTATGAATTAAACCACCATGAATTCCACCTTTAAGTACATGTATAAAGGAAAAATTAAAAATAAATAAGTAAACAAGTGAAAGGAAATCAGTGGCGTAGAGAATAAGAGGAGGGAGGAGAGGCAAGAAAGGCAGGGCACTGAGATGGAGGGGACTGAGATGGAGTAGATAAATCTCCACGCATGCGTGAATTTGTCAGGATGAACCAACTGCTACGCACAACTATAATGCTCTCATCATGGTTTGCTGTTTGGATAAGGCTAAAAAAATACCTGCTGGCTCTTTGTCCTGCATTCAAATGTCGCCCAGGTCGGTGACCTCCTCCCTGGGAAGGTCCAGCCTGCTCAGCTCAGGCTTCCTGTCAGCTCCCTGGTAGCCAAGGCCAGGGCTCAATGTGACTTCCTAACCCTTCAGCTTCCCCTGGGAACCAGCATATCTGGGCGTCCATCATACTCGGGTGTGAACTGGACTTAGATGTGCAAGCTGTGCTGATCTAGAAATCATTACCGCTGAGGACATAAAGGGAGAGACACAGAATGTGGCACAACACACCTCTGCTGAGTCTGTGCGTGCCCAGTGGGTGTCCAGACCCCATGGGCGTCCAGACCCCTGGAACTTCCCACCGTCTGAGTGGCCCTTTCCCTTGCATGGCGAGACCACAGAGCTGGTTACGGCAGGAAGAAGCTGCTTCCATTGCGTCACAGACTTCAGATGCTCTGCTGAGGGGAACTGCTTCCCACCCGGGTCCCCGGCCTGGAGCCTCACTGAGGCTTCCTTGGGCTTTCCCGGTATTAAAGCCTCAGTGCCGCAGAGCGTGACTGTGTTTGGGACAAGTCAGGCCTGCTGCCCGGAACGATCAGGAGGCACCCTGGCTGGGAGATCCTCGGAGGGTAGAGAAGCACCTGCCGTCCACTTGAGCACCTGAGATCTACATGGTGTGGAGGGGACTCTTCCCTGGACACTCTGCAGAATAAGTTGAGTATTAAAATTTGGATTGGAAGTCTTTGAAGAGTTTAGAATGTACTATAGCTTGAAAACATCAATGTGAGAGCTAGGACCAGGGTTCGCACAGCACTTGTTTTATTTTAATTAAAGTTTTTAGTGATAGAACAAACTTTGTCATTCAAAATCCCTAAAGTCAAGTAATTTGACCATCATAATCTAATATTTTGAGTAGCACAGAGGAAGCCAAGGGGCACAGGTCGGGCCACCCAGCAGGCCAAGCATTCCCCTAAGGGCCTCTCACAGAAAGAAAGTTTGTCCAGACGGACTAGTGGACAGGACAGTAGAATAGAGCCGGATAAGGACAAGGCTCGTTCCTCACCCTTCTACAAGGAAAGTTCTCTTTCTATTAGGAAGATCACTAGCAAACGCAAACAGTTCTTTAAAAATGAATGATAGTAACGATCCTCTTTCATCCCAGCCTCTACCTCTAGTCAATCTGCTTGACCTGCAATTATGACAATTTGCAAAATGGGCCTCATCATCTTGTACATCTGGGAAAACAGGCTCATATCCAGGAGGCAAGTTCAAGGCCCAGAGCTCCTGCTGGAGATGAGTCAGCTCGCAGTTCTGTTTGGCCCAGTGCCCAGGGCTTTTCTGCCCCTGCACCAGGCCTGCTGTCCTCCCCGTTTGGCTCTGGCGAGTGGGCAGACTCTGAAGGACCTTATTACACTGATGCAGTCACGTCTCTGTAGGTGGAAATCTCCCCACATGGGTCTCACCAACGCTGCTCCCCAGGTGAAATAGCAAGGAAGCGTCATTGTCCCCACACCACTGAGCTCAGGTCTGACTCACCGATGCTGGCTGGCCTGGACTGAGAGCCCGTGTACCCTGAGCAGGCCAAGATGGGAGTGGACCTAGAAGCTGTGTGTTGGAGAAACCAGAGCTTCAAATAAAGCAGGGGATTTTCAAATCTGTCTACCGAGCTGTTGGTGGCCAGGTTCCTAACCAGCACTGCGGTGGTGGGACCTCTGTTTGTGATGAGCATGCAGCCCCTGATCCTGACTCCTCGGACTGCAGTGTGTGTGTGACACTCCGTCAGGGCCACACTCTCCTGTCTTCCCACGGAGTGTGTATGCAGATTTAACTGGCACCCCAGCCACCCACACACGAGCTCCCTCACCTGGACTGAGTTCTAGACACTATGCTGGAAACAGGGAAATAGCAGGGTGGGCAGTGCCCTGGCTCTCGGGAAGTCTGCAGAGAAGTCACAGAACAGATAAGCCAGGAGGAGAAAAGTGGACAATGTCTTCACAAAGTGATAAATGTTACAGGAAAATGAACACTGTGTAGCACAGTGTGCAGCTGGAGGTGGGCTGCTATGGAACTCTGAATGTCGGGAAAGAGAGATTTGCCCCCAGCATGCATGAGGATGGGGTCAGATATAGGAAAATCTGGGGAAGAGTATTCCAGGACACTGGATTTGCATGTGCAAAGGCCCTGAGGCAGGGACAAGCTGGGTGACTTCAAGGAAGGCAAAGAATTTAAGCAGAGCAAACCTGCATGTGGTTGTGAGGACTAACATCAGGGATTGGTCACCCAAGGTTCTTCTGCAGTTGAGAGTCACCTGAACAGGCTGGCTAATGAGCAAAGGAGGGAACAAGGAGAAGCCACTTTCCTGGCCATCACTCAGATTCATGTGCCTCTGACTTACTTATTTTCTTTCTGCTCATGTAGTGACTACTTTCCCATAAATATTTGGGATTACAATTCAACCAGCTACCCTAAGGCTCTCAGCCACAGCAACTGAGATTCACCTGCCCTTGGTTTGTTGAGAAGCAAGGTGTTTTTAAAACTTCCTTCGTGTCGTTCCTGCAAAATGCCTGAAGAGTGTAATTTTGAAACACCTTAATCAAAGTCCTAGGAAGAGCAATTTAAGTCATGGTCCTTCTATACTTAATTGTTTTCCAAGTAGTCAGAGGCTGACGCAGCCCAGGAAGCCTAGGAGACAGTGCGGAGGTTAATGCCCATTTGATTGGTTTACCCTTCAGACGGTGCTTATCTGATCAGGAGGCGGGTTCGGCCATTATTGAAATTTGAGGTCTCTGATATTTGAGATTCTGGAGCCACTTAGTCTGTCCTACTCCTTAGTCATTAAAGAGCAGACAATTCCTGAGGGATCTCAGCAAACCATCTTCTCTCACTGGAGCGCTGGGCTGCAGCTCCCGGCCCCGCCAGGAGGCGGCTCTGGTGTCTGCAGCAAGTCCGCGGGTGTGCAGTGCAGCCCGGTCACAAAGGTCAGAGCAGGAGACTCCAGAGGCCAAGAGTCTGATGGAGGAAGCAACCAGACTTTCACCTGCATAGTGATTTACATAAGATGTGAAAACCATTGATCAACATTTTCACGAATGGATATGAGTGAATGGAGAGCACCACTAAGAGTGATAAATATTTCTGTTGTAAGTTTTTCCCCCTTGAATTGTGTTATTTTTTAAAAAAGCCACAGCCGGGCATGGTGGCGCACGCCTGTAATCCCAGCACTTGGGAGGCTGAGGCAGGAGGATTGCGGGTTCAAAGTCAGCCTCAGCAACTTAGCAAGGCCCTAAACAACTCAGTGAGACCCTGTCTCTAAATAAATACAAAATAGGGCTGGGCATGTGGCTCAGTGGTCGAGTGCCCCAAGGTTTAATCTCCAGTCCCAAAATAAATAAATAAATAAATAAGTAATAAAAATAAGCCACTGTGATGATTTGGGATCTCGGGATATAAACCCTAAAGGCTGTGTTTTGAGGACTATCCCTGAGATTTGAAGTCGTGATGATTCTGAAGCTTCAGTTTACTCATCAGATGCAATGAGGCCACACAGTTGGGGACAAGGACACGTGTCCGTAGTCTTCTCATCTCCCAGCTGTTCCTCTGGGGCCAGACCTGCCATTTTCACGGGATGCGTTTCCTTGCTGGTGGGGTCCAGCCTGGGCGCCGGCTCCTGCGGGCCTCCTTCACATGCCACAGGGCCTTCACTCAGCAGGGCCTTCACTCAGACACTCACTGTCTGCAGAAAACTAACAGCCAGCAAAGCGCTGGCTAAACGCTTCCCTACCTCAAAGGCTGTACAAGAATTAAATGAGATAGCGCATTCCAAGTGCTTAGCACATGTTTTTGAGTAATGTGTCTACTCCTCTCTAAGAACGGCCATTAGGCACATAATGGGAAGCAGAACAATACAGCCACAGGTGGAATCCAGGGGCCTATCTTACGCTTACTTCCATTCATCAAACGCTTGTAATGAGTCAGGATGAATCACAGATGAATCATGCTAGCAAATACCCTATTCTAGGAAATGAAAGATCCGTCCTACTGCACAGCATGCAAATCAGAGACCAAACCCAGGAGAGCAGCAGATCAAATGTGGGGAGCATTCGGAGCAGAGGGGCTGGTTCATCTGACATGGGCACAAGGCCGCTTTCTCTGCTGAGTGTTTTCAAGATTGACTTTCAGAGTAGAGAACATGTCCACGGCAAGATGCCCCCTCCCCTGGAATGTGTTTGGGGGAGTCAGAGATGTCTGTGCTGTCTGTCAAGTGTCTGACCCACCCGGGCCCAGGCTTTCTTCCCAGGAATTGCCCAGATGTCCTCCTCAAGGGAAAGTGGTATTCCCCAGACACACTAGGTCACCTTGAAGCAAGCGACCCCCCTGCCCCTGCCCAGCTCCAGTTTTCTCAGGCTGCTTAGTGAGTAGCAGTGGCAAATGCATCCTCCAGATCAGACAGCTCCGGTGGCATACAGGCACTAGGACAGTGTGGAGGTGCATATCGGGGCTCAGTAAGATGACAGCAGGAGTTATCTTTGGCCCTAGGACTTCAGTGACTTCAGGTTGTAAATGCTACTTGCTAGAACAGTCCTCATCTCTGTCCATGGGGCCACATTGCTGGCCTTACCCAAGCACGATAGAGAGCACGGGGGAGGGGATCTGCATCTGTACTGAGCAGTGTAGACTTTTTTCCTAGCCATGTTCCTTGGAGAGTAGAGCAAAACAACTTTCCACAGCATTTGCAAAGTGTTAGGTATTAGAAGTAAAGTAGAGAGAAGGCAGGGAATGCAGGACGATGTGCCCATATTCTATGCAAATGCTATGCTGATTTGCATAAGGGACTTGGGTATTCATGGAGTTGGGTGCCCTTGCGGGTCCTTGAAGGGGTCCTGCCTAGATAGTGCAGTTTTTACTTTCCTCCAGTGGACGTCCATTAATTTTAAAGAAGGGCTGACGTTAGGGCAGCAAGCTTCGTAGGGTCCTGCTATGTGGTGTTGGTGGCTGTTCTCTTTTGTGGTTCAAGCTGCTTGTTCTGCTGTGCATTCAGGATTTGGAAGACACCCTTGATATTTGTGATGCTCAGACCTTCCCAAGGCAGCCGTCCACAGCGATGCAGCTGTGCCTTGGTGTCCGAGGCCCTGCATCCTCTCTGGGCGACTGGCAGCTCACTTCACGCCTGCCTGCACTTCTGCATCCATGCAGTTAAGATGTGGGACAGCCGTGACGGCCAGCCAGGATGAGGCGTGGAGGAGGATAAGAAAGAGTCGAGGTGACTGCAGTTGATGCTCTGCGCTTACACTGCGGCACTGAGGACCTTGGTGTTGAGTAGAAATCTACATAAACCCACCACGGAGCCCTCGTGCCTAGCCAGCTGTTGGCTGTTTAAGAACCAGGTGTTCTGTGGTTTAATTTAAGTACAACATGGTTTACTTACCGATCTCTTAAAATCATGGCGTGAATTCAAATTTTTAAATTATAGTAGCAAGAACTTATCTGTACAATATTCAGTGTGTGTTTCTGTGTACGTGCAATTTGGGTGTTTACGTGGGTGCATATACATGAGATCAAACTTCAGGATCAGTGGAGAAACAGGCACACATGCGTGCACACTAACACACGACATAACTTCTTTTTTGTACATTGGTAATAGTGTTGGATAGCAAGATAACTTCCAGCATAGGTCCAGATAGAAAGAAGGACATTGTACATTTTCTTCAGTAATAATTGAAGTTTTCATCCTTGTAAAATAAACAAATTGATTTCAACTCAAATACTAAAAATATTAAAAACATTCCACCACAGAATGTTTGGTTGCCTGAGGGAATATAACTTCCAAAAGGCACAAGAGGTTCATGTTGAGCAACATATAAAATATGATTATGCTTGTAGTATTTAAAAGTTTGTAGTTAAAATAATCTGCTCGATTTTTAAAATATTTTTAGGCAAATGCCTCACTTTTTAAAAAATTAGAGCATCATATGTATACGTAGTATTTGGGTTCCTTTTGACATAATTATTCATACAAGGAATTTTATTTCAATTCCCATTCCCCTCCCCTATATCTCCTACTTCTTCCCCTTTTCTCTCTTCTCCTGTTGACTGATCTTCCTTTTGCCCCTTTATTAATTAATTAATTAATTAATTTATGTTTGATTGGTACTTTCTCCATATACATGGAGGAGAGAGTCCCTTTGGTACATCTATCTAAACATGTATGTCACATGATTCTCTTAGATTCACTCCGTGTTTCTTCCCTCTCCCTTCCCTCTTCCCTCTTCTCCTTCTTTTACTACTCCGCTGATCTTCCCCAGATCTTTGTGACATCTGACCTCCCCCACTGCCGACTTTCCCTTATTTTGCTCTAGCTTGCACACATGATAGGAAATATTTGGCCCTTGATATTCTGAGTCTAGCTAATTTCACTTAGCATGGTCTCCTCCATTTCCATCCATTTGTTAGCAAATGCCATTATTTCATTCTTCTTTGTGGCTGAGTAAAACTCCTTTGTGTCTAGACACATGTTTAGATCCATCCATCCATTGACCTGCATCTCAGTTAATTCCTAATTAGGCTATTGTGAATTGTGCTGTATGAACACAGTGATTGTGGTATCTCTATAGTACACCTATTTTAGTTATTTTAGATAAATACTGAGGAGTGGGATAGCTGGGCCATATGGAGGGTACATTCCTAGTTTTTCAAGTAATCTCCACACTTTTTTCCAAAGTGTTTGTACTAATTTGCAGATCCACTAACAATGTATCAGGGTACCTTCTCTCCCATATCCTGGCCATCTTTTATTATTATTTGTATTCTTAAAAATTGCCATTCCGACTACAGTGAAATAGATTCTTAGGTAGTTTTGACTTGCACTTCCCTGATCACTAGAGATGCTAAACTTTTTCCATATTTTTTGCCACCTGTGTTTCTTTTTTTGAGAAATTTGTTTAGATCTTTTGTCTATATATTGATTTGGTTTATTTTTTGGCATTAAAATTTTTGAATTCTTTATGTATTCTGGACACTGACTCTCTGTCCAATGAGTAGATGGCAAAGATTTTTCCCATTCTGTAGGCTCTCTCTTCATGCTCTTAATTGTTTCTTTTACTGTACAGAAGTGTTTTTAGTTTAATGGTGTCATACTTACTGATTCTTGGTGTTATGTCTTGGGCTTTAGCGGTCTTGTGGAGGAACTTTTTGCTGCACCTAAATGATGGGGTGTTAACCCTATGTGTTCTTCTAGCACTTGTAAAGTTTGGGGTCTAATCCCTAAGTTTTGCACTTTGATTTGACTCTTGTGCAGAGTGAGAGGAATCTAATCTTATTCTTCCACATGTAGACATCAGTTTCCACAGCAATATTTGTTAAAAGATTGTCTTTTCTCCAACATATATTTTTGACACCTTTACTAAATACCTGCTGGTTCTAGGTATGTGAATTTCTGCTGCATCTTCTATCTGTTCCATTGGTCTTCATGCCTACTTTGATGCAAATGCCATGTTGTTTTGTCACTATAGCTCTGTAGTATGATTTTAGATGAAATACTGTGATGCCTCCTCCATCTCCTTTTTAATTCAGAATGTTTTGCTTGTTCTGGGTCTCTTATTCTTCCAAATGAATTTAAGAATTGTTTTTTCTAGGTTTATGAAGAATGTCATTGGTGTTTTGATGGAGATTGCATTTAATTTGTATAGCACTTTAGATAGTATGGCCATCTTGGCAAAATTAATTTTGCCTATCTAGGAGCATGGAAGGTCTTTCCATCTTCTAAGGTCTTCTTCAATTTATTTCTTCAATGCTCTATAGCTTTTATTCTAAAGATCTTTCACTTCTTTGGTTGGATTAGTTCCAAGGCATTTGTTGCTGTTGTTGGAGGACAATGTGAAGGGGATGGTTTTGCTGATTCCTTTGTCAACTGAATAGCTGTTGGACTATAGAAAAGCTATTGATTTACAAGTGTTGACCTTGTAGTTTGCTAAATTCATGTATCAGTGTTCTGACTTTTCTGGTAGCATTTTTGGGTCTTCTCTATGTAGGATCATGCCATCAGAAAATATGATTATTTAGCATTCTTTTCCTGTTTGTTTCCCTTTACTTTTCTTCTCTTTCCAGATTGCTCTGACCAGAGCTTTAAGAACTATATTGAATAGAAGTGGTGAGAGTGTACATCCTTGTCTTGTTCCTGACTTTATTGGAAATGCTTTCATCCTTGCAATTCTTTTCCATTCTCTATGATGATGGCCTTGGGTTTGTCCTATACAGCTGTTATAATGTAGAGACAAGCTCCTTCTATCCCTAGTTTCTCCAGCATTTTTAATAAAAATGCGTGCTGTATTTTATCAAAGGCTTTTTCTGAATCTATTGAGATGATCATATGATTCTTCTTATTAATTCTATTTTAATGGTAAATTACATCAATTAATTTGTGTATGTTGAATGACCCTTGCATACGAGGGGTGAAACCCACTTGATTATAGTATATTATCTTCTTGGTGTGTTTTTAAATGCAGTTTGCCAATATTTTAATAAGAATTTTCTGTTTATCAGGAAGATTCATCTGTAGTTTTCTTTCCCACATGTTTTGTCTAATTTTTGTATCAGGGATCCACTGGTTTCATACAATGTATTTGGTAGTGTTCTTTCCCTTCCTTCATGGAACAATTGGATAAAGGCTGGTGTTAGCTCTTCTGTAAAGGTTTGGTAGAACTCAGTTAAGAGTCCATCTGGTCCTGGGCTTTTCTTTCTTAGAAGGGTTTTATTTGCTGTTTCAATTTCATTACTTGGTATTGGTCTGTTTAGGGTTTCTATATCTTCATCATTCAATTTGGGTATGTTGTATGCATCTAGAAATTGGTCCATGTCTTCTAGATTTTATAGTATAAATTTTCAAAGTAATGGTCAATGATACTCTGAATTTCAGAGGTGTCTGCTGATTTCTCCCTTTTTATCTCTAGCTTTGTTAATTTACATCTTCCTATCTTTCTTTTGGTTAGTTTGGCTAGAGGTTTAACCATCTTATATATTTTTTCAAACAACCTACCATTTATTGCAATGATCCTGTATATTGCATATTTATTCACAATTTTATCAATTTCAGCTCTGATTTTTTTATTATTCCCTGTCTTCTGCTGACTTGGGGGTTAGTTTGTAGTCTTTATCTAAGGCCTTGAGGTGGAACATAAGCTTCTTTATTTGATATCTCTCTAGTTTTTTTTTATTTTAGGTTCTCAATGCAATAAATTTTCCTCATAGAACTGATTTCATATAGTCCCAGAGATTTCAAAGTGTTGTATCATTGTTTTCATTTGTTTCTAAGAATGTCTTTATTTCTTTTCTAATCAATTCTTCATTTAAAATAATATTGTTTATTCTTTTGTGGTTTCTATTATTTTTCATGCTATTAATTTCTAGTTTCTTTCCGTTATGATCTGATAGGAAGTATGGAATTATATCTAAGTATTTTGTTAATTTGCTGAGTCACATATTGTGACCTATAATATTATATATTTTGGAAAATGTTACATGAACTGCTGAGAAAAAATGTAAATTCAGTTGTTTTGGGGTGAAATTTCCATAGATATCTACAAGGTTTATTTGATTTATAGAATTATTTATATTGGATATATATTTACTATTTTTATGCTTTAGTGATTTGTCTATTGGTGATAGGAGTGTATTAAAATCACCCATTATTATTATATTGTGGCCTACCTGGGATTTAATATAAAGAAGTATTTTTTAATGTAAATTGGGTGTGCTAAATTTGGGGAATATATGAAATCAGATTTGTAGAATATGAAAATAGCTGATCCAGCTTGTTTACAGATTCCATTTACATTGAATAACTTTTTCCATTATTTTACCTTCAGTCTGTGGGTGTTCTTGTCTTTGAGTCTCTTGTTGACAGCATATAGTTGTATGTTTTTTTTATTCATTCTGTTAATCTATGACTTTTAATTGGGAAGTCAAGACCTTTTAAATTCAGAGTTATGTTCATGGTTTACTGCCATTTTAATTTTACATTGTGTTTAATTCTGTCTTGATTTGTCCTTTAGATGATTAGTCTTCTGTGGAACTTCATGTATTTTGGAGTTCTGGGATGTGTTTAGGGGTTTCTCTGTGTAGCTTATGTTTGAGAATTTATTTGTAGTGCTGGCTTGGTTATCAGAATTCTTTTTGTTTTACCTTATCATGGAATAATTTTATTTCCCCACAGAACATGAAGGAGAATTTTGCTGGGTATAACAATCTTGGATGGTAATTGTTTTCTTTTAGAGTTTGGAATATTTCATTCCAGACTTTCCTTGCTTTTCAGGTCAGAGTTGGGAAGTAAGAAGCGAGTTTCATTGGTTTGCCTTATTTTTTTGTCACTTTTAATATTCTTTCCTTATTTTCTACATTGGGCAATTTGGTTGTGATGTGTCTTGGATAACTTCTCTTCTGGATAAGTCTATATGGGGTCCTGTATGCCTCCTGTATATGAATGTCTGTCATTTCTGGTATGGGGAAAGTTGTCTGTGACTATCTCATTGAAAATGTCCATAATGCCTTTAGCTTGTATCTCCATGTTTTCTTCTATCTCAAGGATTCTCAGAACTGGTTACTAATTCTTACAGACAGTATCTTTAGATTACTTTATATTCAGGTCTAGATTAGTTACTCACCACAAGACAATGAAATGATGTTTTTTTTTTCAAAGTTAAACATTTTAAAAACAATGAATAGATTCAAATATAAGAAGAAGAAAAATGAGGAAATAAAAAATAAAAAATAGAATAAGATATAAAAAATGTAAAATCTTGTTGAGGAATAAAGGACTTATTTGTGCTGAGGTGGTCAAAACTGTTGGCAGGAATGGATGTTCATCCCTGCTGGTTGTTTTGGGTTTGTAAACTTGTATGAAGGGTCAGGGTCAGGGAAACGTGGCCCTCACCAGGAGGGGATGGCCTTCAGAGCCCTCAGGCACCCTCTGGGGCTGATGAGGACACAGCTGCTTACAGCAGTTGAGCGGAGCCCATGGTGGTGTGCCTGGGGGGCCAGTAGGTAAACCCCACAGATTCATTTATTGGAATTGCAAATGGGCTGTGAAAAGTTGCACAGATGTCGTATAGAGTGGGTACGTGCTCATGGGTGCTTTATTATATTCAGTTACAATCCTTGATTTTGCTGAATCATCTTTATTTAGACTATGTATTAGCATAATACCTGAGTTAAATTGTGGTATTAGTGAAGAAAATAAACTGAGGCATGCTCCTTCTTTATCACCACTTTCCATCTCGGAATTATCAGTGTGGAGACTCATTTAATTCCAAATGTCATTGGCCATTATATTTTATGTGTGCATTAGGAACCATGGACATTGTATAGATAATATCAGTGCCAGAGCCCACAGTTTCAAAGCAATTATTATTATTATTGAGGATTTCTTTGATTCCACATTAGTTTGGGTTCAGTACTAATGCCACTTACCCTGAGTACCTTCAGTTAATACTATTGTAGTAATGTTGTTTAGACATTATTTTAATGTAGCTCCTGTTGTTTATTGTTATTCTATAAAAACTGTGATGCTTTACATAAGACCATGTACTGACTAACTTGATAACAAGTAGTTGCTTCTGTAGAGTAACAAAATCTGCTTGGAGTGAAGCAGGGTGGAACTGTTTACTTCCACTAAGAGAGGCCAACGAGGTTGCTAATTTTTACATTTTGCAGAAAATTCTATTTCCTTATACCTCCAGGATGTGCCCTGAGCCAGGGAGGAACTAGCCAGGACAGAGCAGACCTCAGAGGTTCTCTTTCCAATGTGAGAAACATCCCTCTCTATTTGGCATCTTTAGCTACCCATGTGTTTCTTCTATGCCGCGGCCTTATTCTTACTAATGTCTGAGATTTATCAATTGCTTTATTTATATGGTATGTTCAAATGTGTGTGTTGCCAACATGTTCTCTTTTCTTGGATTTCCTGCTAAATAATTGCTCTTAAGATCATTACTTTATGTGCTCAATTTAAAAAATGTTTGCACGAAGCTGTGAAAAAACATTTTACTTGATGTATTCTGAAAGCATTTTTGTTTTGTACTTTATGCTGAGGTGTACAGTTAATTGGGATTGGTCTTGCCTGTATTGCCAGATGAGAGTCATCTGGAGATCCAGTGTCTCAGGGCTGTGGGTTGAGAAACCCTTTCCCTTTCCAGGCAGCATGTGGCTTTGTCAGAAATCTGGCACCTGTAGCTGGGTGGGTTTTGGACTTTCGCTTTGGTTCCATTGGTAATTCGTCTTGGGTGGCACCATTCAGACCCTGTCTTAGCGAGTGTGGCTTTACAATCAGAGGCAATAATAAGCAGCGGAAGAGCTCCTATTCTGTTCTTTTTCAAGATTGTCTTGGGGGACATCAAATGAATCAGAATCTATTTTAGGCATAGAAACTTTAAGAACTTCATGGCTAATGAGAAAATAAGGCCAAGGCTGAGGCTCACTGAAGGAGCTTCTAAGCAGCTCCTGACGTTTCCGTCAGGGCCCATGGACAAGTCTATTCTGATCAAACGTGACTCATTCTGCAAAGTGCACTCTACTAACGGGCCCCCTAAATGCAGCCTAATGCTCTTCCTTGGAGAAATCTTAATTTCTGATAATCTGGCTGAAAATGATGGGTCTATAATAGTAATTCCTTTCCAGCTGACGTTTTTCGTTGAATTTTTCTTTTCTCCAATTTATAATCAAGCCTTTACTTTTTTTGATTTACTGTGAAGTAAGAATTGCTAGATAAACCAGAAAAGCTATTTTCTTTAAAGACCTTTCAAAACCCCACAGCTTTAATATCTACTTGTTACAGTGTTATTGTTAGATTTAAATTTAGTGGAAAATGGGCTTCTTATTAGTTCTTTGGTTTTAAACTCATAAATCCCTTTCATTAAATCTTTTTTATTAAGATTTAGCAAACTCCCCCAAGCATTTGATAATATTACTGTGAACGATTTGAGCTCACTAAGACCTACTATTGCAAAGCATTTTTCTGAGTGCAAAATGCATTTGGAAATAATTTTTCCTTTTGCAGTTCAACAGTGAAAGCTGGGATAATACTTGTGTTCAAGGACTTCCACTGCATGCAATAATCCGAGTATGTCCAAGTCCCTTGCAAATTTTGTTAACATTTTTCAGTGTCAAAATATTTAAATTTGTTTAAAACACATTGATGGGAAATGGCCAGATTGAGAAGGAAGGAAAGACCCCAAAACAGTTTCCAGGAGCAAATTAATAGCTCACTTCAAACCAATTAGATATGGGAATGATTTGAGAGGAGTGAATTTGTTTCCACATGGTGGGGATATTTACAGCAGAAACAAAGTGCCACCAGGGCATTTTGAACATCTGTGTCCTGATCTCAGTGCCTGCTGGTTGTCACTGAGGTGCCTCAACCCCTGTGCATAGCCACCACCGGCCGGAGGAAAGTGAAGGGAAAGAGCTGCACACTCAGGGGTGGAGTTAGCCAAGCACTGAGGGCTCCTCTAGGGCTGTGGTCACCGGGGAGGGGAAGAAGATGGACTTGTAGGCTCAGAATCATGGAGCAAAGGCAGAGGATAAAGGATGGGGTGGCAGGGAGAAATGAATGGGTGCATCTGAGAGGGGAAGGGTTTCTGCTTGTCCAGGTTTGGAATGAGATTGAAAGGTTCTGTGTGGCTGCTCCAGTCTCCCAGGACCTGTCCTTCCAGCTGAACTTCCTGGTAGGAAGCCTGTTCCGTAAGGAACCACTCCTGAAGTCTGATTATCACAGTGGACCTGGACGGCAGAGTTGCTCACACAATCCTGGGATGCAGAGGCTGAAGGGAGCCAGTTCCTCATGCTTCCAAAGCTCAGCCCAACACTCCCAGCTGCTCCTCACTCTCTCTCACACACCAAAAGTATCCTCGCTGTCCCCAAGGCAGAAGAATGGGAGGTCAAGCAGAGCATGGGATGGCTGAGAACCTGCCCGAGAGGCTCCCCATGGCTTCTATTCTTGTGCATTGTGTGACAGTGCAACCTGTTCATGTTATCACACGTGGAAGTAATTTAGCAATATCAGTACTTGTGCACATGCATGTATATATTTTAATAGTGTTTATTTTATCTGCAATGCAGTTTCCCCAACAAGGAAGGTATGGACTTGATATTTGCAGCAAACATCTGTTCCAATAATGGCACCAAAATTTTTCCTCCTGTATTGGAGGCTCTTTGGATGATGTTTATTTGGAAATGACATTTCTTTCTCAGTAGCAGAATTCCTTGCCTTTCCATCCTGGTTGCTGAGGCTCTCCCCTTGCTTCAGCACTGCAGCACACTGATGCAGCTCATCATTTGATAATTTTGCATGAGAATCATGCAATAAGTCAGTATAAAATTGACCCAAAATGGTTAAAGAATTGTAAAATCAGATTAAAGATGGCCAATCCAATACACTGTTTTTGTGCTTTTCTTCCCAGGTCAGAATTGTGGAGGCTTAGTCCAGGGACCCAATGGTACCATCGAGAGCCCGGGCTTCCCCCACGGCTATCCCAACTACGCTAACTGCACCTGGATCATTATCACAGGGGAGCGCAACAGGATCCAGCTGTCCTTCCACACCTTCGCCCTCGAGGAGGATTTTGACATTCTCTCAGTTTATGATGGACAGCCCCAGCAGGGGAACCTGAAAGTCAGGTAAAGTGTCCGCTCTTCATACTATAGGAAAGGTAGAAAAATGTTCAGGTCCCAGGTTCTGAAATACAACTGCAATTCGGGTTTGAATCTCATCATCAGAAAAAAATCAAGCTACAATAAAGAAAAACTGGTTTGTGTCAAATTGTGCACCTTTCCCATGCTTACACTTCTTATTGAAGCAATCTTTGACTTCCTTTAGAGATACCTCCTTGTTCTAGCTCGGCAGAACAGTGTTGTCAAGGTAATCTAAGTGAAGCTATAACACGCCATTGTTTTTAAGCAACTGTAGATTTGAGGGAAAAGTCAAAAAGATAAATGAGGGAGTACAGTTCAGATAACAACAAAAGGAACCTTTCCATTGTCAGAGAATACATTCAGGAGGAAGAACTAGGAGGTGGGTGGAGTAGGAACATTCAAATTCTTTGGAGGCCTTTGGGTTTAGACATTATAGTATATTCTATTCATCATTGGTTTCTCCTTCCATCTATGATTTTTACCATGAAGAAAGAAAAACATTTCCTAGAAATAAACAAAAAATGCACCTGTACAACCAGATTTTTTTAAAGATTTGGCAATGGAAAGAGAAATATCCCTTTCAAAGAAATAAGATTTTCTAAACTAAATTGATGAACATATTGAAATATATATATTGATGGCAAACCAAGTCTTTATCTTCTGCTTATAAAGTTCTGCATTAATTAGAGATTATGTTCAGTGTCTCTTAGTTTGTAGAAGAATTGACAGAAGGCAGTAGAAATTGCTTTGCATAAATTAATAAAGTAGAATCCACACTAATTCCAGTAGGAACACACACACACACACAGAAGAGCATTCTATTCATGATTTTGTGAAGTGAAAAAAAATCTCTAACTTCAAAAACACACATTTATTTGCATATTTAGTTAATGCATTCATATCGCTATACAATATGTAACTAATATATTAAATATAAAAATACTAATATATTTCCAAAGATATTTTATTTGTATTTTCATTATGCATTTTCAAATACAATATGTCTTCTATTTTCTGGGTCATCTACCTTACCTGTTTTCTTTCCATATGTTTATTTCCATTTCTGTTGCATATTGTACAATAGCTGGTTCTTTTCTGAACAAGGTAAGTAAATTTTCTTTCTTTTTTTGATAGCATCAGTGGTCCTGATGTTGGATATTTGAACAAAGTATGTACTGAACAATGATTGCTCATTTGATGTAAGAGTTCCTCTCAACTCTCCTACTCTTCCAAATATTGGTTTTTATTTGTTTTTAGTTACAAGTGTTGACACTCCCAGGGAATAGCAAGGTTTTGTAAAGGCAAAAAGAATCATAACGAAGCCTGCAGCTGTGACAGGACAGAGCAATGACAACAGCAACAAGAACCAGGAAGTTCAGTCCATTCAATCACCATCACATGCTACTGCGTTAAAACTCCTTATTTCTCTTTCCATTAAAACGCTTCATAAACATGTGCTCAATAATGCTTCCCTTTTTTTCTTTTAATATTTCCTTTTCCTGTAATTCTTTCAGATATGAACACCTGTCTCATATGTTAATTTGATTGACTACTTGTCTTGCAACAATTTTCAACAGTGTGCTATGTTTTTATGTTCTTAATGTGATGGTGAGATCATCATATGTTAAGGAGCATAAATCTTAGGCAGCTCTCCAGCCTATCCACTGTTTTACCAGGCTCGACACTGGAGATATTTACACTCATGGTATTTTATTTTGAGTTTAATGTACAAGTTGATGTTTGTGTCTCGGGATTCTTATAGTTGCTAAGGCTGATGTGGGGCAGTGTGACCCTTCTGCCCTCTTAGACACTTTGAGTAAGGACGAGAGGCAGGTCACCTGGAAGAGATGGGGCTTGCTGGAGCCACTCAGGGATGGAGACCAATATGGTGTATTTCTGCTTGGTTCTTGAAGTGAGGAGTCTGCTTTCGGCTTGGCATGAGGGCACAGTCCCCGCCTGCCCCCGCCCTGGCATGCCTGTTTGAAGTGCCACTCTGAGGGTATGCAGTAAGTCTTTGGGGGACTGTTCTTGGTGTTGGATGGTAGGCAAACTATATCCAAAGCCATAATTCCTCCAATGGCAGCTTAGTGAGATGGGTCTTTAGTACTGCGAAAATCTGAACCAATAACAATGTGAATGTTAGTATTGTCAGGGAAAACACAGAAGAAAGTGTTTCAATATTCAATATTCAGCATCGGGCTGATAGGCAGAGTAGCTACGAATAGCATCCAATCCTCACTAATCAGAGAGGGGAATCCTCACTCTGTTGGTATTTGTGTCCCCATTTCATCTGGAGCAGTGTTTATGTCTCAAACACAATTAACTGACAATGCTTAAAGCCGCTCTGGAATTCAGAGGAGGGATGCTGGTGAAGGGCAATGGATCTGTTTGGACCCCCAGAGCTGCCACAAAAGTTGTTATTGAAGGCTGTCAAGAACTGTCATTGCACAGTGGCTGTTGCTAGTGGCTCAGAACCTGCTCTGACTAAACAGCAACGACTGTCTTGTCACACAACTCGAGCATCTTATCATGAAGACATTTGTTTGTTTATCCACAATGAGAGATATTTTGTGAATACAAATAAGATGTGGATTTAATCCCCAACAAACAAATCATAGAATTTGCGGGTGAGAATTGTTTATGATTATATTTTAATTTGGACATTAGTCAGGAATATGTTATTTACTGTATATAAAAAAGATCTTTACAATCAAAACCCGACAGGTATAATTATGATATTATCTTGGATTATGTTGCTAACACAAACATAACCACAGAACAGAATAAATAACTTGTGCCTTCTCAGTAAGTATGTAGAGAACATGGAGATAATTTAGAGTTTTAGGTATATAGATGTTTTAATTTGCAGATATGGAGAGCTGAAATAAAACGTACCTTGTGAGAACAAGAAGAAAAACCGTAATCAAAATTAGCGTTTGCGAGCAGTCGGGGCGAGAACGGTGAGGTGCAAAACCTTGATGCAAAACCATCTTGCTTCTGTCTCCACAGAATTCACATCATCACCAAGTCCTAAAGTTTTTATTTTGTGACATCTCTCCAGTCTCCATGGCCTGTTTTCAACCTGTCACTGTTGGACAGGTGCCCAGGTACCAGTCCTGCCCCAGCATCACCCTATGAGGCCAAGCGCTGGCTGCCTCCGGCCCCTGGTCTGCAATTGCCAGGGGCACAGCAGCGGGAGGCACACGTTCTGGCCAGGGCTCCTGGCTGTTCCCTGGGCAAGAGTTTTGTTTGGTTGATGGTCTATGGGCTTCTCCTTGGTCTGACCTTGTTAGATAACAAGATTCTTATCTCTGTTGAAGCACCCCTTCCTCTGCCCATCTAAAGGGCATCCGTCTTTTGAAACCCAGTTCATATTATATTTATCACAGGAAGTCTTCCCTGGGTACCAAGTTAGAAGCCAAAGCTGTCACCAGAACCCCTTGCTTCTCTCTGAGCTCCCTGGGAGTTCCCTGCCAGCCTGTGTTCCTTTGAATGGCACCTGCCTCTCTGGGGTTGTGCCCTCTGTGTTCCAGGATGTCAGGCAGAACACACAGGCCCCTGAGGCTTGGGGAGGTGCCTGAGTGAGTCTTCTCCGTGGTGACAGGCATAGCAGCTTTGGGATAGGCAGTAACCTTTGCGAGGGCCACTGCCATGCTCCGGAGTGGCGCGCACGCAGCCGCCTCTGCGCGAGCCCAGCCTGACGGCGCAGACCCCTCCTGGGCGCTCTGGGAAACTGCCGCAGTGACTGGTATCCGCTCACATTTCCTGAATTCAAGGTGGTATTTATTTGTCCCAAATCAGAGAATAATTGAAATTGACATCAATTTCCAACTGTGGTAACTTTATAGTAATGAAGGTTGAAAATAAAACCCACTAGGAGCTGAGAGAGGGAATAGAAGCGCACTGCGAAGGGAAGTCGGACGGGGCAGGTGTGGGAAATCAGCACGTGTTACTTCACGATTGTCCTGGAATCCTGGCCCAGGACAAGAGCGTGGGCAGCCAGCTCAGATTTCTCCTTCTCTCTTTTACAAGATTACCCCTAATTTTCTGCAGGGGTGATATTGAAGAGGCTAGAGAAGAAAGTGATGGGAGCATTAAAATCAGGAAAGCACGAATGCCTGTTGTTTAAATATCCCAGTTTTTCCCCAGTTTTCCAAAGCTGCATTAATGTGTTTGAATGCCTTGAGCATTTGTTAAGAAACCTGCAGAATATCGGCTGTGTCCGGTGTACTGTGGACTGACAGACGTGTAAGGGCTGGGAAGGTTTCAGCTGTGCACAGTCACATTAGACAGAGGCCCAGCGCTGCCAGAGTGCTTCCTTCCCGTCCTCATTGACGACATGCGGTCCGGAGGGAGCCATGTGTGGGCCAGAGGTCACATATAGACCAAAGCACCGAGCTATCTCAGCAGTGACTAATGCCCGCTGGGGCTCTGGTGCCTGGGGAGTGGGGCTTCTGTTAAAGCAGGACTCTGGCTTGTTGGGCCACCCAGGTGAGGGAGGTCCACAGGGTGAGGGGCGTGGGGGCAGCTGAGGGAGGGAACAGAGGCTGAGCTCACAGCCAGAGAGGAGACCTTAGCCACCAGGCACTTGGCCATCAGAGCCCTGTAGGCCAGTCAGTGCTCACAAACCTGATTAATCAGGTTATTACAGCTCAGTGAGGACCCCAAAGGGAAACAGTGGAGGGGCTGATCTCTCACATATATCTAGAACATTCCCACAGTTATGATTTGCTCACTCTTCTGCATATTTGGGGATGATTAAAAAAATAATTGTCTTCCATATACCTTTCAAATTTCTTTGGTCTACGTATACTTTAAATTAGCAATTCATAGATAAGCTCAATAACTATTGGTTTAGTTTTGCTTTGTTGTTCATTTAGTGTTTGCAGTTGGTGGTGAGGACCAGGCCAATTGAATCAGAAACCCCAGCATGAACCCAGGGCCTCCATGTGGGGCACATAATCCTCCCCTCCCCGTGTGATTCTAATACACAGCCTCGGTTGAGAACAACTACATGTATATCTGTGTTTGCAAAATTCCTATTTATTAAGAAAGAAGATTAAACTGCAAGTGACTGGAAAGATCCTGGAGACAAATCATAGAGGGAAACAGTGAGAATCTTGTCTGCTGTGAGCAGTTGCAGCAGCTTGACTCTGGACTGGGGCGGCTTTGCTGCAGCCTAGCTCTATGGCTCATTCCAGATCTTGGCTGTTGTGAAGTAGCATGGGAAACCATGTCCAGAGGAGCCCAGCAGCATTAAGTAGACATGTAGGGGAACTATTCAAATCGATGCACCTCCAAGAGATTTCTCTCATAAAAATACAGAACTTGGGAAAGGCATTTAGATTCTTTCAAAGAGTGGAAGAAGAGAAGATGGTCAAAGAGTTTGCAGCCTGTCTCTGCTTTTAGCAGAAAAAGGTAATTTGTGGTGTTGGTCATATAACCTGGAGGAAAACACAGTTTTATAAAATTGTGAATCTTTTCTTTATATAGCAAAGCAAATGTTAGATCACCAATTAAAACATAAATATGAAAGTAAAATATATTAAAAACAAATTTTTGTATTTTTTTAGGTAAGGCAATTTTGAAATCATAAAGTGAATGAAAATTTTCCTCTCCCCAATTTAAATCCTAATAGACAAATGGTGAATTGATTAAAAGTACTTATAATTGATATAAAAAACAAAGAGTTGGTATCCTTAAAGTATGTACTTTCAGAACTATAAGACAATGAAGAAAGTCATTCAATTAAAAAGTGAGCGAAAATATGAATAAGGAGTTCAAATAAAAGAAATGTATGGTAACAAGTAAATAAAAGTCAAGTGGAAACAACAGTGCAATTTAGTAGCTCACCATTCTGAATGGTCAAATTTTGATAATTCAGAGTTTTTGAGGATAATGGCAAATCCTCTTATAACCCTTTGCATATAATATTAAATTGCTACCGTTTTAATAGGAATTTGGAAATTTTTCTCAAATTAAAAAAATCCAATGTGTATTCTTGTTTATGTCTCTATAGAAAGACACTAGGATATCCATGTAATACAATACACCTTTAAAATAATGAATGAAATATTTGTTTGCTCATGTTAAGAGATGCTTCTGGTAGATTTTGCACTTGAGAGTAAACACAGTGTCAGACTGTCCATCTCCTGTCAAGGTTTTCTTCTTCTTACATAAATGTTGGGTAATGACTCACAGTGGAACACCATCCAGGGGGTCCTAGAGTTGGTGGGAGCTGGGACTCCTGACCTGCAGGGACACTAACACTGTAGCCACTTCAGCACGGTGGTAGCAAGCTTCTGCACAACCCCTGGGTTTCAGAGGACCTTGTGCCAGTCAAGGCAATTTTAATAAAGGCACAGCGATGCCTTAATCTAGAGAGTGTGGGCCGTTTCAGTGTTCCTTGCAGGTCAGAGGTGAGTTGAGGGACAAATTTTATTTTTGGTATATGTTTTCTGCCTTTGAAATTCTTAGTCAGTTCTCATCTGTCTGCAAATATCCCTCTCTCCTGTTCATCTCTCTCCACTGGGGTCGATTTCATCTCTCAGGAGGGGTGTGGCAGCAGGCAGATCTGAGGGGTGCTGGCCTAATGCAAGTACCTGGGGGGAGAGGCAGACTCAGATCCTGTAAGCCCAGAAGCTGGAGCTTCCCAGGGCTCGACTTGGCCACATTCCTCCAAGAATCATTTGTACATTCTCTCTCCACAGGGAATAACATCTCTATCATTATTGTAGTCCTTGGTTTCTGGGGAAAGTAACATAAACTGTCAAAAACCCAGTAATGTTTATTCTTCATGGTGGTGGATGTGGGGAAACCTTTAAGATAGCTTATTTTGGGGAACTATTCATGTCCATAAAACGTAGTTGCAAATAGATATGTTCCTAGAATTTACAAGATTTTCTTAGAATTTCCAAATTTTATGTGGAAGACCAAATTTGTAGCTGAATAATTGTTTTTTAGGTTTAAGATTTCCCCTTTTTCCCTCTGTAGTTTGTAATGTTTGGATGGCAAAGCAAATTTGCAGATTCCTCTGTCCTTTTTTCTCCTACAGTAGCTAAGCATTGAGAATACAGTAACAAATGAATTTTAATTAAATGAATATTTTACAAAATACTTTTAAAGGGGTGAATAGATACTTTAGAAAATACCAAACGCAAAATGTTAATTATCTACTGTTAATTCACAAAATGAAAAGGAATGTGATATTATTTAGCACATGAAGCAATTTACTTTTCCCTAATAAATACAACTTCCTTTCCCTTTGCATAAAAATAGGATGCACTGGGGCTGGGGTATAGCTCAGTTGGTAGAGTGCTTGCCTTGCAAGCACAAGGCCCCTGGGTTCAATCCCCAGCACTGCAAAAAAATAAATAAATAAAAATAAAAATAGGATGCACTTGGTGTCTTAAAATGCTAAAAATCATTAAAAAAAAAAAAAAAAGGCACAGTGTAGCTTGGGTTTCTTCTGGCTTCCATTTCTCCTGGCTTACCTCTGAGGACCTGAAGTCCTAACTAAAGCAGGATTCAGACATCTCCTCCCAGTTCTGGGTGGGAGGCATCAGTGAAAAAATCCTTCAGATCTTCTCTTCAGACAGCCCTGACCTGCAGGATCCTCAGGTAGGGAGGCCTTTCATGGGATGCTGGGGCATCCCCCCTCAGTGCTGATCTGTGACCCCATCACGCCCTCACCTTGACCCTGTTGGGTCTCTTGGGTCCATGCCTGAGTCCTGTGGGCCTCCTCCTTACAGCCACCTTGGCATCAGAGGAGATTCTCTCTCTGGACCTCATTTTCAGCCCAACTTTCCAAGCTCAAAGACTGTATTGATCTCACGGTGAACTCGCAAATGGAAGATACGGGGTTATGACTGTCCTTGACTGCTACTTACCTCCATGTAGTTACAGCCAGCATCTGTTCCCTTTTCCTTTAGAAATCACTAGTATTAAAAAGAAATTGCGAGGCTGACTCCTAACTTCAAGGAAACCGTTCCGCCATGAATAGGGTGTTTGTTCCATTTGAGAGGGAGAATCAGAGAGTAAGCAGAAATAATAACGTGAAATGTGTCGCATGACCTGCCACCTTTCAGCTAAAAGAAGAAAACTGAGCTAAAGAAAACCTCGGCCTCCTGAAACCTTCTAACAACGCCGCTCAGAAGGAGATGGCTTCTCAGTTTCTCGCAGTCTGTACATGAGTCCTCCCTAGTGTTTCTCTCAGTTTGTAGTAGCACTTACAGGTCCACAATCATTCCATCAAAGGATACTGTTTTAGTCAGCTTTGCATCACTGCGGCCAAAGTGCCTAACAGGAACAACTTAGAGGAGGGAAAGTTGGAGCTCATGGCTTCAGACATCTCAGTTCTTAGATGGGCCACTCTGTAGCTCTGGGCCCAAAATGAGGCAGAACATCAAGGCAGAGGAAAGCATCTGGAAACATGGCATCAGGAAGGAGGGGGGGTGGGCAGAGGCCACAGGGAAGATGCACCCTGCACCCTTTCAGGGCCGACCCCAGTGAACTTCCTCCTAAAGCCACGTGCCACCTGCCTGCAGTTACCAGCCAGTCAGTTCAAACTAGGAGGAGGGACTGATTAGGCTACAGCTCTCACAATCCAATTATCTCACCTCTGAATGTGTTCAATTGGCAGGAGCTTTTGGGGACACCTCACATCCACCAAAGCAGGTACTGAGCCTGTCCTGAGTAACAGATGCGTTTGTTCATCACTGTGTCCTCAAGCTGAGGTTATGCACTTGCACTTTATGTGTCCGTGAACAGCAAAGATTTATTAGATCACATATGTTGTTGGTACATATAGTGTTTTAGTTGTTTCTTTATTTTTTTTTTTGTAATAGAATTGGGGACAACCCAATTCTGCAAGTGGGAAGGAAGTATGGTGGTGGAGTAGCTGAGAGTATTTACTATTCATGCACTAACACTTTTATACTCATTAAAATCAAAGTCACCATCAAAGAGCTGAGAGTTTCACATGCAGTGATGCCGCTTACATAGGTCTCTTAGAAGGACCTTGTAAGTCTTCCCTCGCCCATATGAGACTTTCAAAGATGTACTGTAATACATGTATCCCACAGTTTAGGATAAAACATCATTCCTGCCTTTTAAAATAGATGAGCACTGACTGGCAAGTATCACTGCCAACTTCGTGTGTTGGTGGCCCCTTCATTTTTCTTCAATAGCATGTTGTACAACAGGTTATTTAAACGCGTTTCCATTAAGGATGCCAGATCAAAAGCCAGGTTGTTTGAGCCAAGCTCATCGCGGGACACTGAAAAGGGCACAGTTGCAACATGGAGGGGAGTCTAGGAATCAGCCACAGCAGA
Organism: Glaucomys volans; assembly: GCA_020662805.1. NCBI lineage: Eukaryota > Metazoa > Chordata > Mammalia > Rodentia > Sciuridae > Glaucomys > Glaucomys volans. The sequence continues at coordinate 877,637 of JAJEJO010000150.1, read as the reverse complement.
AACCTGGCTGGCTTTCCACGGGGAGACTGGGAGGTGGTACTGAGGCAGTGGACATCAAGGTCAAGGTCAGTGGAAGGAGCTGTCTGCTGCATCTTGTATTTCCTTTCCTTAGGTGATTTCCTTACTCTCAGGTCCCCTGCCCTGAGCAGATCTTCATTTTCTTCTCACTGGTGGCATCCTATTTTGATCCATTTGTCTAAAAATTCTCTTTTCAAATGAACCTGCCTGCCTTCCAGTTTCCTCATGTTATAAAGCCTGTGAGCAAGGTGCTAACTGAATAAAGATCACCCTGCTGACCACAGGCTCACCCGCGCCACATTGTTAATTCACGCTGCTGCTATTACCTACTCTGGCCACATTTCAGGGTCAGAGCACCACACCCCTAACTAATGTGAAGTCACCTGCAGGGCTAAGGTAGGTGAGACGTAGACATAGGGGTCTTTGCCTCTTCCCCTCTAGACAAGTGTCAGGACCCTGAATGCTCGTGGTGATCAGGCCAAGAGAGTGAGCTAACCAGTGATCAGACCAGGTGTGAGACAGGAGTAAAGGGGTCAGCAAGCTGGAGAATGGTTTTCCCTGTGCCTGGAGCAGTGGCAGCTGGGCTCCAGGCCCCTTGCCAAGCCTGATCCAACCTTCCAGATCTTCCAATTGTTGACCAGCAGCAGGGAGCATTCCCCTCACTTTTAAATCCAGTTGCGGCCAAAGGAAACGCATCTGGGGAGCAGCAGCTTGCAGCCTGTGCTCCAGAAGGTTGATCACCCATTGCAGCCTTGTTGACTCCATATGTTGGTAATTCCAGAGCCATCAGAAGAGGTGCCCCAAGAACTCCTGGCCGCAAAAGAGCTAGAGTCTTTCCAGGGGTCAGTTACTTCATGATGAAAACTGAGAGACTGGACAAGACCCTGGGGGTTCTTCTGTAAGAAAGTTTACCCTCTGCTGAGATCCCACTGTTGTGCTGGCTTGGTTCTAGGCACCAGTGGTGTACTTAACACACAGCTGACCTCTTTACAGGGTGAATGTTCATCTAGTTATTAAGAGTCAGTTTGCCAAGTTTTTCTGCAAATCTGTTTAAGTTTCCTGCATTAGAACTGGTATATAAATATTCCAACTTACATAGGATGCATTCTAGATTTCTTTATACAAGTGCTAAAAGAAAAATTTTTAAAACTAGATTAGCAAATTAATCTCTGAATTGCAAATTTTCACATTTCAAAGTATAATTAATAAACAATAAAGTGTATATACTAAAAAATTTAAATTTGGTGTCTAATACAACCATGAAACATCTACACAATCAAGATGACAGATACTCTCATCACCCACAACAATTTCCGTGTGCCCCTCGTATCCATTCTTTCTTCCCTTTGTTGCCAGGCAACCACTGATCTGTTCTCTGTCACTATGGATTAATTTGCATTTTCTGGAATTTTATCTAAATCAAATTATACTTGTATTCTTTTTGCCTCAACTCTCTTCATTCAGAAGAATGATTATTGGTTATATTCATGTTGCTTTATGTAAGCAGTGCATTCTATTTATCAAGTAAAATCCATTGTATGGATGGGCCACATCTGGTTTACTGCGTGAGGAGTAATTGTTGCTGTTTTCCTGGTTTTTAGCGACTAGAACAAAGCTCCTATGGTCATGTGTATAGAAGTCTCTGCATGGACAACCACTGTAATTCCTCCTCGGCTACTGTTTAGACAGGCAATGGAAGGCCCCAGTGGTTTGTTGAACTCCTGACACAGTAGCTATCAATGAATCCCAGCTGCGCCATGTCCAGGACACACTCCCTGTGCCAACTCTCTAGTTTTAGTCATTGAAATGGGTGAATAAGGAGAGTTTTCTTATTGTGATTTTAATTTGCACATCCCTGCTGACTGATAATGTTAGTACTTCTCATCTGCTCTCTGCCATTCAAATACCTTCCTTTGTGAAGCACCTGTTAAAATCTTTCCCCACTTTTCAGTAGGATTTTTTACTTCTGAGTTATGAGTTCTCTAAATATTCAGGATATAAGTTCTTTGACTGATGTATGTGTTGCAGGTAATTTCTCTCAGATTCATTCTCTTAGTGATGTATTTTGAACAGCACATTTTAGGGGGCAGAGGGTGGTAACCTGCAGACCTGTCTTGTTATCCAGTTGGCACTGTGTCAGCCCTTGTTGGGTGGCACTGAGTGCACACAGCACAATGGGGGCTCTTTCTTCTGCTTCTGTAGTGTGTGGTGTCAGCTTCGGGTAGAGCATCCAGTGACAATCATCTGTGTAATGCTGTGGGTACCTGGAGTGCAACCTGCTGGAGTGTCTCTCAGACACTGGCTGGCCTTGGTGCATGACAGGTCCCAGTGGGAGTTTGAGCCTCAGGGGACCTTCCCATTGCCCACTAATGGCTCCTTCCCAACAGGTTCTGAATCTCAGGAAGGAAGACCTTATTTCTGAGATTCCTATACTATTGAAATTCTCTTTTCTTCTTTGTAGTCAATCCTCTTCTAACTATTTCTTTTAAATTTATTTTATTTTATTTGTTCTAATTAGTTGTACATGACAGTACAATGCATTTTTACATATTGATAGAATTACATAAATGGAGTGTAATCTCTCATTTTTCTGATTGTACATGTTGCGGGAGCACATCAATCATGCAGTCATACATGTACATGAGATAATAATGTCTGTTTCACTCTACCATCATTCTAACTATTTTTTATTACTTTTTTCTATTGAAATTAATGATAGAATCTTCACCTCCTGACCTATAGGAATTTGCTGAGCATTTTGATGTGGATCCTTTTGTCTGACAATGTTAGTGGTTTATTGAGGATTTTATTACGAATAAATATTTCAGTTTGTCAAATGCTTTTTCAACATCAACCGAATGTTGGTATTTCTTCTTCTTTTTTTCTATTAGTATGTTCAGTTACACAGATTAGTTGATTTTTTAATGTTGATTCAACCTTGCATACTAGGATAAAGTGTACTTGGTCATTACTTTTTAAATGTATTATGGGGTTTGACAATATATTTCATGAAAAATTCTTGCATATAAAGTCTGGTCTTTCATTTTCATTTTTGGTAAACTTTACAGGTTTTGTTAAAATGAAGATATTAAAAAAAAAACCACAACAAAACAAATGAGTAGAAGTTTTCCCCCTGTTTCAAGAAAGAGCTGTGTGATTTGGTGTCATTCCTTAGGAGAAGACCTCTGGGTGATGTTTTCTTTGGGGAATCCTTAAAAATGAATTAAATGTGTTGTGTAGATTTAGGACTATGTATACTTTCTATTTCTTCTGGTGTCAATTTTGGGAAATTTTTCAAGTTAATTAACCATAAAATCTCTATTTTCAAACCTGTTGCTATAGAGTTATTAATAGCATGACATCCTCTTTGGATCTGTAGACTCCATGGTAATAATTGGTTTTTCTTTTCTGATTTTACTGATTTGTCGTCACTTCCATTTTCTCTCTTTATAGCCAAGAGCTTGTCAGTTTTCTTGATTATTCAAAGGCCAAACATTGTTTCAGCTTCCCAATTATTTTTGTTTTAATTTAATTCATTTCTTCTAATTTTTATCCCATCTCCACTACTTATTTTGGGTTTATTCTACTCTTCTTGTTCTTGCAATTGAAGTGGAATGTAAGGTTACTTACTTACTTCCATCTTATTTTCATATTAGGTAGTTAAATCTATAAACTCATCTCCAAATTTATATTATCTATATTCCAATTTGTAGTTATGTAGTTGTATTTTGTGAGTAATGCAGTTTCAAATATTTTCAAATTTTCTTTTAATTTCACCTTTATCTTGTAAATTATTAAGAAGAGTGATATATGATCCCAGGATTTGGGTTTCCGCTAGTACTCTTGTGGCTGTTGCCCTCTCATTTAATACTGCCAGAGTAGGAACATGCTCATATGATTTTACTCTTTACACTTAGTGGAACCTATTTGTCTGTGTGTTCCTCAGCTTCAGGAAGCTCTTTCATACTTGAGCCATTTTTAATGAGAAGAAGGCATTGGCAATGGTGCTCATTTACCAATTGTTGCCCTCTAGAAAAGCCAAATGTCACATTTCTCAACTTACTCATTGTAAAATGAGAATTTCTTTATCTTTTTTAGTGGTCTATTGAGTATGTATGCACATATATGTATACATACATATATATCATTATAAAACAAGTATATGTTTATAAAACTTGGGTTATCATATATTCATCTGTATATGTATTTATAATTTCTTACATATTTTGAAACAATACACTTACATATTGAGTATTTGTTACTGCTATATTTAATTGCACTTAGGAGTTGATTTTTCAAACAATTCTGCACATTTTCTAAATGTACTTCTTTCTAAACTTCGAACATAGTAGACCCAATTCTTTGAAGTCCCACTTTTTCTTTTTTGTATCAGGATTTGAACCCAGGGATGCTTAACCACTGAGCCACATCCCCAGTCCTTTTTATCTTTTATTTTGAGAGAGGGTCTCATTCAGTTGCTTAGGGCCTCACCAAGTTGCAGAGACTGGCCTCAAACTTGTAATTCTCCTGCCTCAGCCTCCCACGTTGCTGGGATTACAGATTATAGTCCTACTCTTGAAGGGCAAACACTCCCATAATATATAATAGCTGTGAACACAAAATGTTCATATGAATAACTCTGCTCATTTTGTTAATGAGGATTTAATTCTCCTTTAGCTGTTATCATTTCACAAAATGTGTGAAATAAATGTTTAGGAACATATTTGTAATTGTGCCCCTTTCAGTAGTCCTCTGTTCATAAATACAAATATATCACTACACTCAACATTGCTTTGTGACTGACATGGTACTAGTACTAATTTTTATTAAGGTTTTTATTGTTTGTCCTAAAATAAAGCCAATGACAATTTTCTTCTGAAGTCATTTTATTCCAAAGAAATCCTCTTTCTTCAACTGCATGCAAAATGGCATGACTATCATGATTTTCAGGACAAACTGGTTTTCGAAGAACTTTGTCCTGAGAAGAGAAAGAAGCCATGTGCTACATCAGGAACAATAGCCCCAGGTGTTCCTTAGGTGACACGTTGCTCCTTCATCCAGTGACATGTGGTCCCGGGTGGCTGACACAGTGCCCGCAGGGAGCATCAGGAGTGTGACTGCAGGTCGGGTGGGTCACAAGGCTCTACCTGCCCTGCCCAGTGCTTCAGGACCAAGGAAATCCAGACTCGAGTGTCACTCTTCAGCATGGGAGCTTCTCCCTCTGCACCCTGTACTACACTTGCTGTCTCAGCTGCCACTTGTAGAAGCCTGAATTGATTGTTTCATGGGAAGAAAGACAAGTCCTCACTCATAACCACACCCGTGTCCTGATGCTGATTTTTGCCAGGCCCTGAGATGTTCTTTGAAATGATGTTCATTTTGAGCATGCTTTGCAGCCTATGCAATTTTAATTGTATTATTTCTATGTATTCAACAGCATTAAGATGTAATAATCGTTCGTCTTTGGAAAACTAAATAATATAGACATTCTGCAATGCTCCCCCCAGCAAAAGTGAGTAAGGGGAAAACATTTGTTCACCTCATGTGAATTAAATTCAGAAAAAAGAAAGACTAGTGAAATTCTACTCAGTGTTTGTCATTTAATATTTTTTTGGCATTCCTACTGGGAAAAAATGCTGGAGTAGAGAGGTAAATAGGAAATCCTTTCTGAAATAGAATTGCATTATTTTAATCTCCTCCTGACAGTACTGAAGCCCGTGCCATCTCTGTTAGAATAAAACATGAATTTGCTCTTGCGGTTTCCTTTGTGAAGAAGTCCGTCTAGCCCTCTCCATCTATTCCACTGCACGTCCTGTGCTTTATACATGGCACCTTGAAAGTAAGGTAAAGCTGTGATTCTTTCTCTGAGCAGTGTAGTCAAAAATGCATTTGGGGCATCCCCAAGATTCTACAATATTGCCCAAGTTTGGAAAACAAGAGAGCCCACAAACTGCCATTTGGGATCTATTAGTTTAGCTACATAATGCTTGATTGAAATCTAGCAAATAATTTGACTACTTCCCAAGGCAATGCTTCTGGCTATGAAGCCCAGAAAAACATCAAAAGCTGTTGGGTATAAGAGAAGCCCGCATTGGAGATAAGAGGAATCAGGAAAGAAATACACAAATAATCGAAGAAAAGCCGACCGTCTGAGCTCTCCACTCAGTCCACGGGCAGAATATAAATAAAGGGTTAGCGGAGCCTCGGCACTGCCCAGCCTGGGCGGCTCTGCTAAAGCCCTGGGATAGAGCTAAGCGCAGCAGGGAGCTCCGTCTCAGGCCAGAGGGAAGCCTGCTGACGGAAGCAGCGGAGCTGCCAGCCTTGTCTCGGCAGCAGTGTCTCAGAGGGTGAGCGATTGAGGGGTGTCTCAGCATGACCGTGCATTCTGCAAGCGGGGAACAGGTTGGTCTCATAGAAGACCTTAAGGGTGGACCCCAGGTCTCTGTTTTGCTTTTCACTCTGTTGTTGAGGGGACAGGACCCTCTCATTGGAAACTTGGCAACTGGCTGTTCATGTAAAAAAGAAAAATGACGTGCAGATTTACATGTGTGGACTTGCTGCCTTTGGGCATCTTCTGTGTGACTCACATAGCACCTAAGAGATGTCCAAAGAAAAACTGCTGGGGAGAAACTTCGCCAAGTGCTAATTAATAATTAAAAGTAGTTTTAAGAGCAGCACTGCATCCTCATTGAATGAACAATTGCACTTGTATTTACTGAGTTTGAAGTCGGTCCCAGCCATTAGTCTAGATATGGACAAAGTGTGAGCAGGAGACACAAGGCTTTGGGTCTCTAGAATAAATATCTGCATGACAAAGACAGGGAAGAGGTCCTGATGTAACCATGAACAAGGCGACGAGCCGTTTCCAATAAGGATAGTGCCACCAAGGTAGTTCAAGGAGATACTTGGGAGGAGGGGCACCCAGGCCAGTGGAGTCACCTAAGTGAGGCCTGAGGCCTGGGAATCGGCAGCTTGGGGATGTGGGCACCGGCACCTTCACAGTTCTGAGGTCAGGTTCCTCTTACTTTTAATTTCTTATTGTCTCTTTCTAGTTCTACATGACCACTGAATTTATTTTGACATACTTTACAAGCATGGAATATAATTTGCTCTAATTCAGTCTCCAGTACTCCCCCTTCCCCCCTTCTCGCACCCCCTGCTTCCTTCCCTCTTATCTACTGATCTTTCTGCTATTTACTGATGATTTTGAATGAGTGTCTTGTGGATGTACGTGACAGTGAGATTCTCTGTCTCGAATCCATGCATGTACATAGGAAAGTCACGTAGGACTCATTCCATGTCTTTCCCTGTCCCATGCCACCTCCATTCCCTTCATTCCACTTTGATAATACTCCAGGGATCTTTTTCCTTTTTAAAAGGACCATTGGGGTAGATTGCAAGGACAGATTCCTCCCATGGAATCAGACTCAAATCCTGATAGAAACCTGCAGCTGGGCTCTGGTTGGCAGTGTCCCTGGACGTCCCTTTCCTGTGCTCCTGGCAAGGTGTGGGCTTCACTAGACCATCAGCCTCGTTCTCTTGCATATTGACAAGTGTGAGAGAGGGACACGGTTGCCACATGCTGCAGGATGCTAAGTGACACAGGAACCCATCCTAGCTGCTGTTCCATCCCTGTTTTAAATTTGAACATGTATTTTTAAAATCCATATCAATGCCTATACTCTACCAAAGGAGGGAAGCTCAAAAGAGTTGAAGCTCTTAATAACTTTACTTATTTTTATTAATATAATGTGCAGCAATGTGAGCAGGAGCTTGAATAAATCAAAATGGCAAAAGCAGGTGGTGATAATAAATGTACAGCTTGTCCTAGTTTCAACAGGAAGTTTAAAACGTTTCAAAAGCTTTTTGAAAATCATGTAGTCATAACAGCTACTTTTTTAAACAACAGGTTTAAACTGTCATCAACTAATAAAATTTAAAAAAATCAGAGGTGATTTATGGAATATTAAGGAATCCATCAGATAAAATCAAAGTTGCCTTGAACAAATGGACTGTTAAAAGGTATATTGTATTACTAATATCAGAGATATAGTTAAAACAAACTATAATTTAAAAATCAATCAAGCAGCAAGAAACGATGACAAACGTAGAACAGTAAAATGAGTTCTAATTTAATTTTTTCCCTTGGATTCTAAGAACACTGAAGGTTAGATGTGAATCCACGCCGGTATCCTGGGAAAATATCCAGTGCTGTTCTCAGCATTTGAAAAGTGACAGATGAATCCAGATGCTCCCAAGGTTATGTGAGGCAGCTCTGCAGCAGTGGGGTGGAGCAGTGGGGTGGAGAGGGAAGGCTCTCGTTAGCTGCTGGGGTCCATACCTATTGCCCTCGCGATTTCTGTTCTGTTAAACCAGCCTACGAACATTACCAACGGTGAGAGTCTGCTGACACATACAGATAGGAAGTCTTGCTTCTTAGCACCCTCAGAAAAGGTGAGCATGAAAGGCCGCCTTGCATCCACTGAAATAATCACCTCTGCCCACACAGATTACTGACTTCCTGAGCTGTGCCAGCGTCAGGCTTTGTGAATTGCCTCCTCTGGTCATCTGCATGAGATGCTCAGAGTTCTTCAAAGGAAGAGGATCTGTGGTACCTTGGTCCTTTTTCTGGAAAAATAACTCATTTGGGAGCCCAGCGTGGCTTGTAGGATGGCCAGCCCTCCACGATGCCCTCTCAGTTCTCAGTGTCTATGTGTAGAACATGGTACTTTATTTTATTGTGTTTTATTTCTTTTGTACCAGGAGTTGAACCCAGAGGTGATTAACCACGGATCCACATCCCTAGCCTTTTTATTTTTATTGTTTATTTTAAGACAGGCTCTCACGAAATTGCTTAGGGCCCCTCTAAGTTGCTGAGGCTGTCTTTGAACTTGTGATCCTCCGGCCTCAATCTCCCAGGCTGCTGAGAATACAGGTCTGCAAATGTGGGACATTTTTAGAAATGCTTTTTTAGTTATCAATGGATCTTTGTTATTTATTTATTTATATGTGGTGCTGAGGATCAAACCCAGTGCCTCATGCATACTAAGCAAGTGCTCCACCACTGAGCTACCTCCCCGCCCACAAACTTGGTTCTTCAGAAAGAAAAGAATGTATATTTGAAGTGCTCTCTGCAATGTGTTTATTTTTACCAGCAACAAGAGAAACATGTTATAGCATGATTTCTGAGGCTTAGGCAGGTGATGTTTTGGTAAAAGAACAATCTAGACCATTGAATTATGGCTCTTCCCTACAAATAATTGTTGTAGGAATTATCTGAGCAGAGGGCAATGTGGCAATGTGGTTTCACAGAGTAATTCAAAAGTGTTTCAAAGGACTCTCCATACTGCTTTCCAGAGTGGATAATTTGCACCAATTTGCATTCCCACCAGCAGTGTATGAGTGCACCTTTTCCCCCACATCCTCACCAACATTAACGTTGCTTGTATTCTTGATAATTGCCATTCTGATTGGAGTGAGATGAAATCTTAGTTTTGATTTGCCTTTCTCTAATTGCTAGAGATGCTGTATATTTTTTCATCTATTTGTTGATTGTATATCTTCTTCTGTGAAGTATCTGTTCAGTTCCTTAGCCCATTTATTGATTGGGTTATTTGTTGTTTTGGTGTTAAGTTTTTCAAGTTCTTTATATATCCTGGAGATTAGTGCTCTATCTGATGTGAGTGTGGTAAAGATTTTCTCCTACTCTGTAGATTTGGTCTTCAAGTTATTGATTATTTCCTTTGCTGAGAAACAATTTTTTAGTTTGAATCCACCCCATTCATTAATTCTTGATTTTATTTCTTGTGCTTTAGGAGTCTTGTTAAGGAAGGCAGGCCCTAAGCCAACATGATGGAGATTTGGGCCTACTTTTTCTTCTATTAGTCATAGGGTCTCTGGTGTAATGCATAGGTCCTTGAGTTGAGTTCTGTGCAGGGTGAGAGATAGTGGTTTAATTTCATTTTTCTACATATGGATTTCCAATTTCTCAGCATTATTTATTGAAGAGATTATCTTTTCTCCAATGTATGTTTTTGGCACCTTTGTCTAATTTGAGATAACTGAATTTTTGTGGGTTTGTCTCTGTGTCTTTTCTTCTGTGCCATGTCTACATGTATGTTTTGGTGCCAGTACCATGCCTTTTTTGTTACTAAAGCTCTGTCATGTAGTTTAAAGTCTGGAATTGTGATGCCTCCTGCTTTACTCTTCTTGTTAAAGATTGCTTCTCTCTATTCTGGGAGAATATCATGCTAAGCAAAAGAAGTCAATCCCCCAAAACCAAAGGCCAAATCTTTTCTCTGATATGCAGATGCTAATCCATAATGGGGCAGGGGGGCTAGGGAAGAATGGAGGAACTTCAGATGGAGCAGAAGGGAGTGAGGAGAGGGGAGGAGAGGGAAGGGTGGGAAGGATGGTGGAATGAGATGGACATAATTACCCTGTGTACCTGTATGATTGCATGAATGCTGTGACTCTGCATTGTGTACAGCCAGAGAAAGAGAAGTTGTGCTCCATTTGTGTACAGTGAGTTGAAATGCATTCTGCTATAATGTATAACTAAATAAGACACACACACACACACACTCACACACACACACACTCACACACACACAGTCACACACACACACTCTCACACACACACTCACACACACACACTCACACACACACACACACTCACACACACACATATAAATTTTTAAAAAGAGAGAAATCAACTGTTAACAATTTAAAAACAGTGTTTCTGCCTAGCTTCTCAGGCTGTATGAACACACTCTTAGGGATGGTGACGAGGACCTTCTGAAAGAGTGACATGTGAGAATCAGGATGATTATTATAGCTTATCAGGAACAGAATGAAAATAGTCATGTGACAAGCATTAAATGCCATCCACCGAAAGGGACCTCTATTTTATTTTTATATTCATAGAATCTTAGCAAACTATTATAAAATTACCAAAACAGTGATGATATAAGGAAAAACAACCTCTTGAAATCATGAAAATTATTCATGTAAGTAAATTATTCACTTCTGGGTGTGGTACCTCTTTGATTTGGATTAACTTAGTATCTTCTAAATGTGAAGACCTCCATTTGGTCCTTAAACATCTGCTGAGTGTTGACTTTTGGCTAATATATAAGGAATTGGAAATCATGAAGCAGGAAGTTATTCAGACCTGCAAGGTCAGGAAATTGGGCTGCATTTCTCCACACCTGTTGTGCTTGGTACATGGCTGTGAGCTCCTCTTCCCCTGGGTGCACACTTGGAAGATGGGAGCAGGACCTCAGCAGCAGTGTGTGCTGGACAGCTCTAGCCCCTGGGGGATGCTGTGGACGCCCAGGTGAAGAGATGGTCAGGCAGTGTTCTGGCTTCTCTGGGCTCTATGTGCTGTGAGTGCCTATGCACACCAATAAGTGCACATATTGACTTTTGTTTCTCTTTGCAGCAAGAATCCAAGGGTGATAATAGATTTAAAGTAGGCAACTTCTCTTTCCTTTCACAGTGCCCCATTTATTTTATGTCATGGAGTTATGGAGGTACTAATAGATTACATGGGTTAGTGGACCTGAGACAAATTGGAAATCTTTCTAAGCTGAAAATAAATGTAAAATCATTTGAATGCACCAATTCTAATTTTCAGGTTAAATTACTTTGTGCTGCAAATATGATTGTTCTTAAGATAAATCATAGAAAATTAGTAACGTGTTAGAAAATTATGTGAGATTGGTGAATGATTTTTACCCCAAGAAATAAACATCTTGTAGCTTTAGATTTTCTCATGACTAAAATTATTTTTAAAAAGTCTGAATACTTGAGTGTATTTTCACAAGATTTAAAATTATGTAGATATATTTCATATTATATTCTTAGATGAAAAACTGAGAACTTTCCAACTCAACTGAGTATTCGAAGTGAGTGTCAGGTCCATGAACTGCATGCCTGCACATGTGTGCTTGTGTGTGAGTGTGTGTGTGTGTGTGTGTGTGTGTGTGCGTGTCTGTCCATAACCATGTTCAGGTCATGTTCAGCTGGTGGTTCCTGTGTTCTAGAAACCTTCCCATATGTCATCTCCTGCAACCCTCATTAGTATTTCAGTCTTAAAAATGAGGTACTCAGGTTCCAGGTCACATGATCTCTGAGGCACAAATAGGAAGTGCGTGCGAGAGGCTTGTTGAGGTTAGGGATGCTCCGACTCTCCTGCCAGGCCTGCTGCAGACCTCGCCCTTTCTGAAGGAGCCACAGTAGCAAGGGTGAGAACATCACCCCAGGAGAGGATTCTGCCCAGGTTCCACCTCCGCCTGCATCTCCAGGGCGAAACTCAAATGTGAAGACCACCCCGATGCACCCTTCCCGGGGCCCTTTAGGTTTTCCTCCACCACCTACTTCATGTGTGACTAATTCATCATTTTTATTATCACATCTCACACATCAGCAGTCCTTATCACCTCTCTCTTAACTTCTCATGTTTGTTTGTCAGTAAACATTATTAATTACTTACAATATTTTGCATGCAAGACTTTTATTTTTCCTTGTTGTACATGAGGACTCCTGGCAATATGCATCTGGAATACCAAGGAAATGCTTGGAAATGCTGCGTTAAAGTCACAGAAGTAGATTGAGCAAGGAGCAAGGGGTGTGCCTGCCATTGTGCAAGGCTTCTGCCTTCAGAGCATTGCCATCATATCTTTCCCTGCATAACCCAATCTCTGTGTGGCCCTGATGTTAGAAGCAAGAGAAAAAAAGTCAGGGAAGGAATCGGATTAGTATTCAGTCTTCAATTTTTTTCATTTGGGAATGATTCACTTCTGCCTTTTGACAGAAAATTGCCTTTTGTTGCATTTGATCTCTGATGTACTGGCAAGCTAAACTTGCTGGGGCTGCTTAGCCAAGGGAAAGTGGGGAAGTCCCCCCTTTGGCTGGCAGGCTCTGGGCTGGTGACAGGCACAGGCCAGTGTGTGGTTTCCAGCAGTGATCTCCACGAGACACTCCTAGGTGGAAAAGGTGATGTGGTCACAGACCTGCGCAGCAAATTGGTTCTGAGGGCAGCAACCGAGTTCCCAGATACAAGGTATTATCAGAGTGCCTCAAACAGACCTGATGCTCCTCAGGTTTCCTTACACTTAGGCATGGGGGTGAAAGAGAACAGCATTTGGCCTCACCTGCCAGGGGGTCTACCCCACAATAGTGGGTGTTCTGAGGCATAGCAATTGCCTGTTGTAATTGCTGTCATTTAAACACAAGTCATAGCTTTTACACATCCTACAAATTGTCCAAGTAATTTTAACCAACTGAGTATTATTCAAAAGTAGTGGGCTGTTAATGTTTTCTTATGGGAAGAAGGCTGGGCTTCCATTTATAATTGTGTGTGTGTGTGTGTGTGTGTGCGTGTGTGTGTGTGTGTGTGTGTGTGTGCATGTGTGTGTTTATTGTATATCCAGCTATAATTCAAGCCTGGGAGAGAAGGGCACAAAATCCCGATCTGATGCACAGCAAGCTTAGCCCACACCAGAGATCTCCCACTGCCCACTCTGGAGTTGCAGGAGGAATATAGTGGTATTGCATTGGCTTTGTTCCATCCATTCTTCACATGATTGATACATAAATTATCTTCCTCTCACAAGCATGTATTTGTGTGTGCTCTGATTCCATTGTATCTCTGCTACTGCTTAACCTCTTATCTTTCCTCAAAGCCAACAAGAGTCAGTAACGTTTTCTCCTCTGTGAGGTCATGTGAGCATGCGTATCCTCCCCATATCCTGAGGGCAGACTGGCATATGTGGGTTGGGGCAAGAGAACGGTGGTCAGGGAACACAGATGCAGGCCCCTTCTGAGTAGCAGGCCCTGCTCCTCACGGCTCTGACTTGCCTTGCTGGGAACACACCCACTCATTTCTTCTCCTGCTTCCTTAGTGGAACCACAGTGAATAAACAGGGCGAAAGCGTGAGCCTGCAGCTCCCAGTGCAAACCCAGGTCCCTCCAGCCCAAGGCTGATCCTGCTCTGCTGCTGGCACAGGACAGAGGCCCCAGGAAGAGCAGGCCCCTTCCTCCTGACCCACTTCCACCACCACCTCCCACAAACAAGCAGGGAATCTTCTTTTCATGCAGAATAAATTATTAAAATCTTTCTATTTTAGAACTGAGCTCTTAGAAAGAAAAAGAAATCAGACCAAGTCAAATTAAAGATTAAATTCACAAGTAATTTATTAAGAAGGAGTTTAAAGTTGACCCTTAAACTATTATAAATATGTTAGATTCCTTCCTTGACTTCTGGTGTGAAATTACCATTTTAAACCAGGAATAAATTAATATGTTTAGAAAGCAGAAGGAAAACGTTGAGTAATTTCGCTGCACTGTGATCAGATAATTCACAAATGGGGAAATACAGTTCCAGATAATAAGAACATGTAACATATTTGCCTGGAAATGCAAACTACAGGAATAGGAGAAATTCTTTTCGTTTTAACAAAATGACATATTTGTACATGGGCAAATGATTCCCATGCTCTTAACTGGAGAAAAACCTGCACATTTTGGGGAAGACAACTTGGCAATATGCATAAGAGTCTTAATACATTGTCCTAATTGTCTCACCTACGAGTTCTATATTTATGCTATTTTTTAAGAAAAATAAACAGGAGAAGATGTATACTCAAGAATGCTCGGGGTAGTGATGTTCAAATCGTGAAACAATTGTAACAAGTCTGATTTTCATTGGGGGCAGCAGCACCAGCTAGATCACTGCTGCTCAGCCTAGGGCAAGATGCTTGCCTGCCACTAAGGTGAAGGAAGCTTGCTATCTATCCATATGAAAAGGATTAAGTTCAGTAAGAGCCACATTAAAAAATGGTGCCAAAATAAGATGCTTTCCATATTTAAAATTCTATGTCCATACACGTATAGACATATACAAAATTCCACGGACAGAAGTCAAGAAGTACATATAGCAAGATATAACTGCAACTTTCTCTCTGGAGGGAGAGGTGTGGTGGGCATTTCTCCACTGTTTCATTTTGCTTTTCTGAAGTTTTTGCAAACAGAAAAAGAAACAAACAAACAAAAAAGGACAACGACACAGCCATTTACGTCTAAGGGAAAAATTAATGCTATTTTCCAAGGGAAAATGCAGATGTCTGATTTTAAAATAGTTTTGTTCCAAGTGATTTCCAGCACAGAGGTTGGCACTGAAATGTCCAGCCATGTGCGTATTGTTTTCACTCATATGCACACGGGCCGTGCCAAATTCTTATATAAAGCAACAAGGTGTTATTTGATTAAGGAACTCTACAGGTGGCTGTCAGTCATGAAGAATCATTTCCAAAGTTGTAATCACAGAACTTGGTTTTGAATGAACAAGAAAGTAGCCCATTGGATGAATCAAATCAGCATTCCGAACTGGGGACTTCTGTGCTCAGTGGTGGGTGATTCATTCCTCCTAGGTTTGCCACACGAACAACAAGGAGCAAGGACCTGGCATCTGTGGGGACTTGGTTATGTGGAAAGTGTGGTGATGTGGAGCTCCACCCTGGATAATGGAGCTGCCATCTCAGGTTCTGGACTCTGGCCCCTCATCAGGTCCCTGCAGAAGGCACCTAAATCCAGCAGTGTGTCCTCATCACACACATCTGAAGTTCTGCACAGGGTCATTGGGTGGCCAGTGGACATAGAGCACCACACTTAGGTTTGTGCACCAGGAGGACATGGTGCAACTTCACCTGTGGGATCAGGTGAAGCTCATCCCACCTGCCCCTGGAATTCAGTTGTTATTACTCCCAGTTGGAGCTTCTCCAGAGTCTGACTGACCTCCTAATTATAAATGAAGTAATAGAAAGTGGGGGGAGAAGTGTCTGGGAACTTATTAGCATTTAAATGGTTCACTTTCCCTGGAAAAAAGGATGATGAGTGTGTGGATGAGCAATGGGAGTGTTCTTATGGTAAAGAATTTGGAGAAGACTATAAATGTCATGTTTTTTTCTGGAACCTGACACAAGACAGTCATTTGGCAGGTTTGGCAAAGGTGTGGAAGGTATCATCCATGGATGGTTAAATACCCTCTTAGCAATACTTGTCTGACCATTTTCTTTTACTGGGGAGGCAACCTTTGTTTTGCAAAATAAATCCCACTTCTCTTGCTCTTCCATTTTTACCACCATAGAAAATGCAGGGTGGAGTGTGCATACACGCAGCATATTACCCTCATGATCTTTATTTCTGGTGCAATCCTTCATGCCTGGTCTTTTCCTGCTTAACTCTTTTCAGGTTTCCATATTTTCATCATTCTAACCCTGGCAACTTTTCTTGTAAGATGGGCACCATAAAGTTTTTGGCTCAAAATGCTTCTATGGCTTCCCATACCTTCTGAGAAGCCAAACCCCTTGCGCTGCCCTGCGGAGTCCCCATGGCCTGTGCAGGCAGGCATCCTCTGGGGTCTCTTGCAGATGCCTGGCCTCCTTGCTGGCTCACTTCAAGACACCCAGTGTCTACCTTCTTGGCACTTGACCTGGAACCCTCTCCTCTGGACAAGGACAGGCCTCATTCCCTTGTCTTCAGACCTCTGGTTGCCTGTCACCTTCTTGGTCATGACTTCTCTGACCTGTGGGCAGAGTGGCATCAGTCACCATCCCTGTCCTCCTGAGCCCTGTCACATTAGTACATTTTCTCATCTGTGGTTTTCTTTAATGAGCTTCTCAGTCTTTAGGCTAAGATGGAGTGTAGTGTAGTTTTCTGTTGCATATTTTCTTTCACATTGTTTCCTTGTCCCTGACAGAATCATTGTATATTTGTTAATTTGCTCATTCTCTACCTTCTCCACTCCTCCAGTAGAACTCAAGGTCTTGCTGCAATAACCCTGTCTTTAATATTCAATATGTTCCTAGAATTAAAATAATTAAACACAACGAGCACTCAGTGAACATTGGTTGAATGAATGAATGAAAGTTCATGAGCATGAATAAAAAAAATCCAGTTGGGGAGTGAATACCCTATATTTAGCCTTTACCGTGGGTTTCTTTAAATAGGCTGCTGCATGACCAAGACTTACCTTGCATCTTAGCATGCTCCCGAAACGTGTGCGCCACTCCTCGAGGCCTCTCCTGATCTACAGTGAGGTGGAGCCATGCTACTGTAATGGGTAGCAAGCCCAGGGTTTGGGAGATTTTTGTGAGTTTACGCTTAATTAAACGCATGTTATTTCTGTATGTGTAAAACTGATTTTGCATTTTCGACATAAGATATTCCTCGCCGGCGTTTTCTGGGACTCCGGCGCATGACACTGGCGCGCAGGAGACCAGGGTGTGGCGCGCTCCGCCGGCTGCTGCGCTCCTGGGCCGGCCTTCGCCGCCCTTCTGCTCATTTCAAGCGGCTCTCCAGCATCACTTGGTCCTTGAGCGGAGCACGCTGCTCTCGGCAGCTGGCGGCCTTGCTGCCCTTGGCCAGCATCCTGTGGCCTGGCTTTTGGAGCTGGCAGGACGCGTGGCAGGGCTTGGCATCGGATGGCCTTGTAGTCGCAGCGGGAAAAAGAGCCAGGAGCGGCCGCTGGGCCGCGGACAGCGGAGAGCGCAGGGCCATGCCCTGCGCTGGAAGGCGTCCTGCCCCTTCTGTCCCCATCTCCGACGATCCCCTTCCCTGGTCCACAAGAAACTCTTTTCAAATACACCTTTTTCCAAGACACATTGGTGTCCGAGTCCACCCTTACCTCCAGCGGGACCACGTTCCTCCGTGCACCTCGGTGCCTCCGGTGCCTACGCGACTTGGCACCTGGAAACTCGCGCGAGTGCGAATTGTTGCCGGAGTCATTTAGGCAAGAGCAGTGGCGTGTGAGACAGGGCTCCCACCCGGCTTCCTCCAGGTGCTTCCAAACTGGGAGCAGACCCCTGCCACCCCGCCAGCTCCGAGTCTGGCCGCAGTGTTTCAGCCCGTCCGGGGGTGCCCGTTGGCTCCACCGCCGTCCATCTGGGCCTGCTCCATCTCAGCTGCCATCGCGGGAGTATTCCCAGTGCCTCACTCACCTCCAGCCTCTTTTGGCTGGACTCTGAAACAGAAATTAAACCTGAGCACGTCACCACCGTCAGATTTCACCTGCCAGCGTTTGAGAGAAGTGGCGAATTTGGAACAGCAGTGGTAGTGAATTTTCAAATTTAGCAGTCACAGCTCCCTGAGATGAGGAAACCATCCTTTTCACACATTTTAGAAAGGATGGATTAAAAATATATATGAAAGCATTACAAGGAAGACTATTTTTAAAAGTGTGCTAGAAAATGCTGTGGTTTGATGTTATTAAATTTTGTAATTTTGCCTCCCTACCTGTTCAGGAGAGGATTAACTATCCTGTTCAGATTTCCTGATCCATTAGATAATTCAGAGCAGGGCAGAGAGTTAAGATGCAAGATCACAAAGGGGATCATCCCCTGGGCCATTACAGCATATTGCAGTGGTCCTTAACTCTTGGTCTGGTCATTAAGTGTACAGGGCTGCACCTCTGGCTGGCTTACAGGGACCAGTGTGCAGCTGGAGTCCAAATGTGTGACCCCCACAGCAGTCTAGGTACGTCCTTGGGTCCTCTTCAGGAAGTTTCTGCCCTGGTGCACACCTCTGTCCTTGGGCTGGTTTCTCCCAATGGGACTTTGTTCTTGCTCCTGGAGGTTGCCATGAGAGCAGGTAGTTGCTGCCGGTGCTCATAGATGCAGCGGACACCTTGCCCGCTCCTCCTCACCTTGACCCTGTTTTTCTGGTGTCTCCAGGCCTTGCCACAAGAACACAAGGCTGGTCACAGGGCAATTATGTTAGAGTCTTTGGTTAAAGGGAGTCACCTGTGGAAAAGCGATTTTCTTTTTTTCTCAAGGTAAACTTCATTGGTCTAAGGTTACGATTCCTAAGGTTAATATGTCCATGTTATTGTCTTAGACTTGTGTCTTGAATTGTGTTGGAAGTTGCCCTCTGTTTTTTGACAGTTGTGATCACAATGATGTGATCCCCATTCCAGTGATTTTAAAGCAATATTATTTGTCTGGGTTCCAGTTCAGCTGGATATGGGGGCGGGGGCGGTTGGTGCAGCCAGGACACCTGGTCATGTTGTTGGGAAGTGCCCTGAACAGCAGCACAGGAGGCCTAATTCATCTCTGACATGGACCCTCAAGGGCAAATCACATCTCTGGCAAAGATTTTGACATATTCAGGTGTGATTCTGGGCCCCAAACACAATCAGAAGCAAAGTTAATCATAATAATTCCCATTTGGTATCAGAATTTTTCATCCTTAACAGAGCCTTGGCTGAAAAAAAGTACATTTAAACAATGAGCAAGATATTTTTTGTAGTCGAATATCCCAAAATTACGCACAAGTATTTTGTACATAAGTATTTTCATTAAAATCAATAAGAGACATGATTTGGGAGGACAATGGAAAGATTGTTCATTTTTTATTGCATTTCATTATGAGACTTTTAACTCTAGATTCACAAATAGTTTTAAGCTACATTTTCAGTGGACAGTTGCAGATCTAGAAAAGGTTTGCTTTTCACTTACTCATCGCTGTTATGATCATAATAAAATCAAAACCTAATGAGCTCAAGAATTAAAAAATGGGGTGCTAACACAGCAATGGAAGCTTGTGAGCTTGTTGGTGGTTCTTTGTCTTGGGTCTTGCAGTCTTTGACCTTGATAATGGTGCAGTGTGCAAACAAGAATTCTTAGTGGTGAGTCACAGAGACCTAAGTAGACTTCAATGCCTTGAAGCCATTGGATTTACTTTCTATACTATTGATAGTAAGGGTGCTAGCCAATGAAAGCCAAAAGACTTAAGTACTGGGAACTTAGGCCTATGTTTCTGATTATAGGAGAACTTTAAAATTTATTTGCTACTATAGAGTCAAATTTCACATATAAATGTGGGTGGAAAGAAAACAACACAATCATTTATCTATCTAGGATACAAAGTTAACTGTCAATGAACTGTACCCTTCCAGTTTCTTTAATTACATAGTGAATAGACTATATTTTTTTTAAAAGTGACCTGTTCATAAATTAAAAATTTGTATAAATTGCTCAAATATTGGAGATTTATGAGTTTCATTCCAACTTCATTGGTAATGGAGATCATCTTAAATCTTCTCTTGTAATCTCCTCATTAGAATGCTAGTCCATGTCTAGAAATGAAAGAAAATCCCAGTTTTTGATATGATGATGCATTGTACTTTGAGGTAATTTTGATTGAGATGATTATATTCATTTTATTTTCATTTATTGGCACTAAAAGTTTTGCAAAGTTAAATAGAAGGGATTTGAAGTTACTTAACAGTTTTTCTGTTTTTTTTTTTCCTTTTTCTTAACCCAGTGAGTTTCTTTTGAAAACAGATTAATGCTTATTTTTATTATTTATGCACTGTTTTAAGGGATCAAGCTTATTAATTCAAGTAATTTAAAATGGAGTTCTGGCGTTCGGATTGATGGTATTTCATTTACCACATTACTGTGCTTACTGCATAAGGCTTCAATAAAAGTTTTTTTTAAAAATATTGGTTAAGTTGGAATTTTTAAAAATGAAAGTGGAATTGAATATAGAAAAGGGATTGATTGAAATGTGGAGTGGTCAGAATTTTAAAACAGTATAAAATATTGAAAGGTCATAGTTCAAGGGCAAATTTTCTTCTCTTGCCCTAGGGTGTGAGAAATCAATATTTGTACGTGATTAGCAGGTGTATTTCTTTTAATTCATTAATGTAGACATGTGTCCCTAAAAAAACATTGAGCCCAAACTGCTCTCATCATATCTCATCATACACTGAACTTCCTTTCCTCGTTAGCTATTTGGAGTGGGAATCACTCTTATAGCTTCTTCTTTAGAATTTCAGTTGGAGAATCAATAATATTTAATTTTTAAAACAATATCTTCATGAATGCAAATCACAAACCATCTGAGCATCAATACCATGCTGTACATCAGTCTTTGCAATTCTGAGAATAGCAAGATCACAAGGTGAACCTTCTTGCCATTCTTCGTGAATAAAGCCCCTTGCCTCTCGCCATGATCAGTGTAGGAGGCCTTCTTTACAAATGTTTGCTACAGATTTCTCTGTGCTCCCTCTGAATGCTGGTCACTTTCCTCTGGGTTACAATGAAAATGAAGGGAGTAAGACAATTAAAGCAGTTCAGTCAAGAAGTAGTTGCCCCTGGTCCTGGCTTGGGAAGAAAGTGAGCATTCTGATGCCCCTGGGTTCATACATGTTCCTTTTCCTGTGGATCTGTTGGTGGTTTTCCCAGCTTACCTCCGCAACTGCAGGAAGACATCCATCCTGATGTCTGCAGATTCACCAGGACATGCTGGGCGTGTCCCACCATGCTAAGTGAGTCTCAGCCCTGCTCCTCATAAGCATCCCTAAGCCAGGTGCCACACAGCAGCCATTGATCTCTCCTGACAGCAGAAGCTGCTGTTTCAACTTCCTTTTTTGTCCTGTGGCATAGTTTCCCACCTCTTGAAGACCTTATTTGGAGAGTCCTTTTCCTTTTCTTCCCCACTAAGGATTTTCAACCCATAGTACAACCCCAACATCAACTCTCAGGGGCATAAGGTGGAAATGCAGGGTCTCCAGGCATGCAGCAAGGGAGACCCTTTTAAGATGAGCCTGTTCACCAGGGGGAGCTGGGGGAACAGAAGGATCTTCCTGAGGCTCTTACCTCAGTGAATGCAATCGACTGTGCTGCCAATGCATTCTTGTGTTTTTTTTTTTTTTTTGGTTCATTGTACACAAAATAGAATCATACAATTTGTGTATTCATACATATACATAGGGTAATGATGTTTGTCTCATTCTATTTTCTTTCCTTCCCCACCTCCTCCCCACCTCCTCCCCACCTCTCATTTTCCTCTATGCAATCCATTCTTTCTCCATTCTTCCTTTATCTCCCCCTTCCCCCGCTACGTGTCATCAACCACTTGTCAGAGAAATCATTCGGCCTTTGGTTTTTTGGGTTTGGCTTATTTCACTTAACATGATATTCTCCAACTCCATCCATTTACCTGCAAATGTCATAATTTTATTATTCTTTATGGCTAAATAAAATTCCATTGTGTATATATACCACAGTTTCTTTATCCATTCATCTATTGAAGGGCATCTAGGTTGGTTCCACAATATAGCTATAGTGAATTGGGCTGCTATAAACATTGATGTGGCTGTATCGCTATAGTATGCTAATTTTAAGTTCTTTGGGTATAGGCCAAGGAGTGGGATAGCTGGGTCAAATGGTGGTTCCACTCTAAGTTTTCTAAAGAATCTCCATACTGCTTTCCAGAGTGGCTGCACCAATTTTCAATCCCACCAGTAATGTGAGTGTGCCTTTTTCCCCAAATCCTCGCTTACACCTGTTGTTGCTTGTATTCTTGATAATAGCCATTCCAATTGGTGTAAGATGATATCTTAGGGTAGTTTTGATTTGCATTTCTCTTATTACTAGAGATGTTGAACATTTTTTCATATATCTGTTGATCGCAGATCTTCTTCTGTGAAGTGTCTGTTCATTTCCTTGGCCCATTTATTGATTGGGTTATTAGTATTCTTGGTGTAAAGATTTTTGAGTTCTTTATAGATTTTGGAGATTAGTGCTCTATCTGACGTGTGTGTGGGAAAGATTTTCTCCCACTCTGAAGGCTCTCTCTTCACGTTGCTGATTGTTTCCTTTGCTGAGATTCTTATCTATTGCCGTGTGCATGTCTCCTTAGGAATGCCTGCTGGCAAATGTCCTTTGGAAGACAGAGATAGAAAGGTCCAGAGTACCACTCCTGTCTGAGGAGGCTGTGTCCTCACACCTACCTATGACTTTTGCAGTGGCTCTGCTTGTGTGCTGCTGTGCAGACTACGCTCTACCCGCGGCTGACCACGTCCCCTGACCTGCATCATGCCCACACACCTGGGACGTGCCATTCTTGAAGCAAGACAAAGGGGAGGCAAATCGCCAGAGGCTCCCGGTCTCTCAGGTTTTCCTCATCAATGAATAAATCAGGCTTGATATCTTTCCATTTGGCCAAGGTCGACAGAGCAGTATTTTTTTCTCTAGCTCCATGAAGGTACTGTGAGTCATGATGTCAAAAATGGAGAATCTGATCCCCTTACAGGCCAGGATGTGCAGAAATAATGATGAAAATTATACAATCCCCCTCGCTTTGTAATTCCCAACTGGTCAGTGCTGGCAAGAGAGTACTGGACTCCTAATGCTGAAGTGGCCAATGGTCAACACCTCACTTCAGCTGTATCACCACAGCATGTCACTCAGCATTCTCCACCTCCTGCCCCCTTCTGTGGGACCACTCCTGTCCTACAACTTAAGGTTCAGGGCCAGACGAGACAGTCCACATGGAAGTGTGTCAGGGGCTGAGGAGCTGCACAAATGCAAGTTATGGAAATGCTGATGGTAACGGGCACTTTGAGATGGCCATGTGAAGCCTCGCCTGAATCTGGGCCCTAAGCTGTATTTTGCTTTAACTTTATTGTGTGAAGTCAGGGCAAAGATGAGGGTGGCTGCCATCTGCCCCTTGGAGCAATTTAAAGATGAGAGGTTCAATCTTCTAAAACAAGAGAGTGCTGGATTTTTCTGCCTTAAAAACTAAACGAAATACCCAAGAGGATCCCCAGTCTACACTTTTGTTGTTCCTCTTGTCCCTGTCTATTCTTGAGCTTTTTATCAATTGAAGAGGGAAATTTCAGTTTTTGTCTTAGGAAGATATTCTCTTCAAAAATCAATGATTGTGTGATAAGGAAATTTTTTTATTAAAGTAAGATAGAGTTTCTTCTTTCAGACAGATAGGCTCTTGACATCCAGAGAAAATTTTCCCAAGTTTGTGGCTAACAACTTATTCTCATGTGTGGTTTCCACTGCATACTAGGGTAGATAATGTGTATATTTAACTTATTATATGTGTAAACAGAATTTAGAAAAGACATCGATCATCTAAATTTATTTGTTGGTGCTCTTTAGTTTTACATAACATTGCAATTCATTTCCATGTGACGGTAAAAGCACGTGATATAATTTGCTCTACTTCAGTCCCCAGTACTTACCTTTTCCCTTCCACCTTCCTCCTCCTGTTCCATTCCCTCCGTTCTCCTGATCTTTCCGCTATTTAGTTTTCTTTTAAAATCAGTGTCTTGTGAGTGAATGTGCAGGATGGTGAGATTCACTGTGGGATATTCATATATTTACACAGAAAAATTAGGTCAGATTCATTCCAATGCTCTTCCCTTATCCTGCTCCTCTTCTCTCCCCCTCAACCTCCTTCCTCAGCTCCACCGGTCTTCTATTTTGATGGAAGTCCCTTCCTCTTTTATTTTTTTGTTCCGTATTTTGGACTGAAGTTGTTTTTGAAGCAAAGGACTCATCCATCGGCAGCATTATCCCCATATTGATATCAGTAGCTATGCATTCAGACGTTTTGCAGTATCTTTAGCTAAAACTAAGTCAGTGTTTCCCTATCTTCAGCATAACGTTTCCAAGAGCATCCTGGAAGTAAAGTCCAGCCAGCAGGAGGAAAGACAGGGAGGGAAGGATACCATCTAAGCTGTTGCTGAGGGATGGGGTGGAAGCAGTTTGCCTGTGGCAAGCACCCTGCTGGCCGTATCTCAGCCCTGGTGTGGGCTGTTCCCTGCAGGGGCGACTTCAAAGTGCAGAAGGGAAGGACAGCTAGTGACTCCATGGGAACCCTCCATCCTGCAGAGGGAGAGAGGAGGTGGGTGTCAGGTTTCTGTGGACGTGGGTGTGCGCTCCTCAGTCTGGACACACCTAAACTGCACTATTAACTGTGCTATTCTGAGTTCACTCTTTGAAAGTAACTTCAGTTCTAAGATGGAACAATTCGCTTGTGTAGGAGGGTTATTATGATAAATGCTGTATGGGAAGCACTTAGCCCGTGGTGTCCACTCTGTGCATGGTGACAATTACTGTTATTATTGTTTTGAAAAAGAGAATCTCATTAGTGTCCGCTCTCAGTGGCCATTGCCGGGATCATGCCGGTGGTTAAATGTTTTGTGTATCATTCCTGCAAGTAACCACATACATAAAAATGATCCCATGGAATGTATACTTATAGTTAGGTCGAACACATTTCCACATTTGTTGACTCACTGGTGAGATATTTTTCATAACTTTATACATTTGTATTATCACGTAGACTCATTTAGTGTAGAAGCGGGGAGTCCATTCTGTAAAATTCACAAGTTCCACTCAAGTTTGAGCTTCCACTCTGTCTATGGTCGGTGACATAGGTCCATCCCAATAAGGGAGTTTTGAGGCTTCTCCTGCAGGTGGCCAAGCTGATCTCTGCGTCTGTCTCCCTTGGAGTCTGCAGCCATGTGTCCCTGTGATCCACCGCACTGTGCATTTTGGCTCTGCTTCCGGACCCAGGTGGAGGGATCTAGTCATGATGGTGTTTGATGTTGTTATTGTTGTGAGCTCCACGTTCTCCCTGGGATTCAGTATGCTGGTCGTTTTTTAGAGAGCAGACTGAAAGTGTACTCTAAGCTTTTGAAGTAGAGTCTAACATTACAGTTAGATCAGCTTAGTATCAATGATGTAGGAATAAACAAAATACATAATAAATTTCAAAATCATTTTAGAATTTGTGTTGCAGATTTATAGCTTTATTTAAAATTTACAATTGATTTAAAATGCAATTTGCATACAAGTAAGACTATGGTTTATTTGAAGATCCCGTGTCTAGGAAAAAAAAAAAAACATTTCCTTTTACAAATATAGTAACAGCTCTTCCTTATTTGAGGAAACTTGCAGAAGGAAACCCTCCCTCATTAAAACTCACCCCATTCCTGTCATTAGAATACATATTCTGCCTCGTTTTCAGCTCTATTTTGCTTCGACCAGCATGTTCCATGTCAATCCCCCACCAGCTTGGAGTTGTTGTCAAGGAGTGTCAATCTTTGCTATAAAATTAGGGAATTGAATTGTTTGTAGAGTTAAATCATATTGAGCTTATTTAATATGATCAGGAATATATCTAAAGAAGATCTTTGACAATGTCAGAGTTTCCCTTAAATTGTTTTGGTGGACACTCGGTGACGGAACAGTCACCCCTGTGACTGGGATTTGGCATTCCGAGGTCATGGATCATCCACCGTCTTCAACAAAACATGTTGGAGGGCAAACTCCTTCGCAGGTAAGTGTCACAGGGTGGCGTACGCAGGCCGTGGTAGTGCCAGCCGCGACCCCAGCAGCATGTCAGCCACTGACAGGCAAAGGGCACAGGCATCCCTGGGCGCCGAGGAGAGCATGCCGCTGGAGGTTGGCTCGAGCAGAACGCGTCTCTGCAGTCAGACAGGAGCGTGCTCAGCTCTGAGCTGTGAACCCTGCAGCCGAGGCAGTCCGCTTCCTGAAGCGTCGCTCACCCAACGATCATTGCTGTTTGGGGTGGAATGGCAAAGTGATGATGGGGTCTTTGGGGTGCATTTTCTTCCCAACTTGATTCTGTTCTGTAATCTTTGGTTTCTCATTGAAGATACCCTACTGCAAATATGAGGCGGCTTCCTAGAGCCTCTCCACTGCGATCACATGTGTGTGTGTATGTTGGTCGTACCCACGTCTCCGCGGACGCACACATGCTTCATATGGGAAAGTTCACATTTTAAGAGCCCAGAGGAGGCACCAGCTGCTGTTTGAGTGCACGTTCCTTGACGCCCGGGCTGCTCTCCACGTGCCCTCTGGTTCACCTGTGCCTCTCACCCTCTCTTGCACCTCCCTTGGGTGAGGCCATGCATGTCCATCTCTGAAGTTCAGGTCAGCACAGTGACTGGCCTGAAGTCACTTGATTAATTTTTAACTGAAACAAATGAAAAGCTAAGTACGCGATTTCTCACCTGACCCAGCGCGGTGTCCACAGGAGTTAATGACATGCTTCCTTAGTCAATGTACTTTCTGTTGTGATGTCGTGTGCTGAAGTACATTGTGGTCCAAATCCAATTTTCTCTGTTTGTTACTTCTATAATTCATTTCACTTTTTCTCACATGCTGTGGGGAAAAAGAAGTTTCAATTCCAATGGTCAGAATTGGAAGATACAAATTCAAAAACACTTATGTATATTTAAAAAAGCAAAAGAATATAACTTAGGTGAAAATCACTTAGATTAGCTGAATTTAGATTTTGGGTATGAGTACACACCTAGCAGCCCAGCACACAACAAAAGAGGGCCAGTCCTCTTTCTCTTTGAACGAGTTATTTGGAGGATCTAAAAAAGTACTTTTCAAATCAGGAAGCAAAGGCCATTGGAGCGATCCATCACCACTACCCTTAACAGAGATCACACATCTTATTCCACATCATGGAGTCTTTGTTAACGGCATAAGTTGATTGAGGAGGGAAGACTGCTCATGGTGTCTTCCAAATGCAAGAAATAAATAAATGTACACTTTGTGCATTTCAGTTATTGCTTATTCCTTTTTTCAAAATGAACATTTTTGAAAGAAAAACAGTTACCCAGTCTAGAGAGAGCAAATGGCAGTGATAACAAAAAATTAACAAAGAAAATGCTGTATTGATTCAGTAAGGGAGTATTCATTTCAGAGGGTTGTCTTAATTATCAGATATGTTTTATCAGAAAGGCAGATTGTTTGATGAGAAAATGACTAGTGTTAAAGAACAATATCCTATGTATTAGAGGTAACATTCTGAATATTATGTTTATGGGGAAATGAATTTCAATAGTGGCCAAAATTTCAATGAGTGTTCAGATATGAACATAAAAGTCTCTCAGAATTAATTCTAGAAATTTTCATTCTAGACTTTTCCAGAAAGTCTTTCTGAGACCCTTCATTTTTCAATCTGCTCTAAATCTGATCCTGAAAGCTGGACCAGCTCTTCCTTCCATGTGCTTCTGGTTTTCAGCAAACAATTATTGCTGTATGGGATGTGATTTCCCTCTGTAGGTTCCCAGGTTGGATGCCAGGGGTCACCCATTGCTCCAGAGATGCTCGTGGTGCCCACAGAGCCCTGGATCACACTGGGTACTGGGGTCAGAGTGGTGGGCAAAGAAGCTGGCTTCAGCAGAGATGCAATGAGACCCACGGGTGTAGCAGCAGCCAAGACAGAGCATGCCCTGTGTGGGTTTGGTTATAGAGGAGCTGGGCGTCTGGATTAACACTATGGGGTGCTACAGTTCATCAAATGTGTAATGGCAGGAATGATCCTGGGACCCATAGTGTGGATGGCTGAGTGCAAGTCATTCTGTGTGAAGAGGTGGAGGATTTGCGGAGTCTGGTGGAAGGAACACACGTGGTGACCTGTCAGTATCCAGGAGGAGCAGGAGCTCTGCAGATAGAGAAGGTGCTACAATGTTCTGCGGAAAGAGGGCATCCGCTGAGCACTCTCAGGTAGAGAAAGGGCGACTGGTCAGGAGGCAGCTCTGACCGTGCCTGCTGTGCTCCCAGCCATGGGAGATGAGGAGGAAAGACTTCTCAACCCTCTGGAATGCACAGAAATGAGACCAGGGACTGCAAGGGATGGATTATCTACGACATCTAAAAATGTCTATTAAATTATTATTAAATATTCTCGATATATAAACTAAAAGGGAATTTTCTAAATACTGTTATAAATTTCACAAAGATACTCAAAAACCCATACAGAAAACTACAGCAGATCTCACTGATTCAATGCTGATTCAAAACTTTTAAATAAATATTTATGTAGAATTTGGGAGTAAATTAAAATGTTAATATACAAGAAGATTCTTTCCATCCACCAGGGAGAGGACAAGGACATTGCAACAGTTAGGGATTGTGGGGACAGTGGAAAGCAACCTTGCCATGAGACACTGTGTGTTGCGGATGCGTCCTGAGTGGAAGCAGCCACTGTGATATTTTAAAATTAAGGTCTTTTCAGAGCTTTAAGAATCTTGACTGTGAAAATCACAAAGATGTTTTTGCCCCTTGTTATTATCTATTTTCATTATGAAGAATGATTACACGTGAACTTTAAGTGTTACAAATAATCACTTTATGAGGTAGTTATAATTGAAAATTAATCCAAGACTCTAAAGCATCCTCTTTTATTTTGCATTTTCAATAAATGGCCATTTTCCTATGCTGAAGGGTATTTCAATTGAGACGAAACAGTGTGCCCAAACTATATCATTATAAATAGCGTTCTATGCTAAATTTTTCCTCACAACAATAAGGAGGATTTATCAATGCTGAAAAGTTTCTAATTAATTTGTTATGTGCATGTTAATAGGAAGGGGACTCAGTGGGAAAAATCATATTAATTTTCATGTTTCTATAGAAATTCCATTAACCTCACTTTTAAAAATAATATTTTAGCCAGCTCTTTAGTGCTGGTTTTGTTCACTCCAGGGAATATGTGTTCCCCACCGTGGAGAGCATGGGTCATCCTCCATCCCCCAGAGCTGTCATTCGGTCGAAGGATCATATGGATGAATTACCTAAGGTGTCCAAGGATGAGACAACCCCTAGTTTTAAAAATATGCCTGGTGTTTAGACAAAAATTTTTTCTAATTAATTTTATGAATTTTAAGAAGATTCCCAAGAAGACTCATACCAATAGAGAACTATAGCAAATCTCCCTGGTTAAAAGCTGATTCAAAACTTTAAATAAACATTGATGTAGAATCTTGGAACAAAATAAGATTTTGATATATAATATTATTCATTCCAGTAGCATTGCAATGATTAGAAAAAAGGAAATTCAATGTATTCATTTATAGAAAACTGCATTATTAATTAAAAGTACATTTTAAAATTTGTAGGGATTTCAAGTCAGTCAATGTATACAGGAGTGAAAGTCCTTCGAGTTGAGCACACTCCTCAGGACAGGAGTGTGCCTAGAGAGGCTCTGCAGCTCCTCTGTCCTTGAGGCTTGGGGACATTATCTTGTTATAATAACCTTTGGTACCAGTGGGCTCTGAGAAGCAAGCAAGTTATGTGATCTGCATATGCACAAAGCTAACTGTACGGTGCAACCCAGGTAACTTGGTGTGACCCTGGAATAGATAATAAACTGGACTAGCTTTGGACACTTCTTACCCTTCACCATCCTGTGTGCTTGCCTCTTTGTTAGCTCTCCCCTTAACCCTTATAGTTGGACCCCATTTAACCTTTGCATTTGTAGGTAGAAATTTCATGTTCAGTTGTGGTATAAGAAAAGGAAACGTACCTTAAAACATGTTTTGTATTGTTTTAATGGAATTATTTCAAAGCATTCCAATTTAAGTGAAACACACCACTTTCATGCCTTTTGTGTAATATTCTTCTGGAAATTTTAGTTAATGTAGCTAGATAAGAAAATAAAATAAGACACACTTTTTAACAAATTCTCCTTGGAAACTTGAAATCCTCCATAGGAGGAATATTCACACCACAGAGATTGGCGAGGGCTTAAACTCAGAGATCCGTGTGTCAGGGCAGCGAGTGGTTGATCCCTGCCAGAGGCCTGTACCGTTAGACATCAGCGTCTACCCAGCGTCTCTTGGTCCCCTCGGTCACAGTCGTGAAGCTCTTCCTTCCCACCCAGGCTTGCTGCCCTGCCTGGGGCACCTCCTGCGTGAGCAGCGGAGCCCTCTAGCCAGTTTTCTCTGGGCTTCGCCTCCTCTGCCCAGCTGCCCAGGCCCACTGGCCTCGCTCTCCCGCCAGCAGCTCTGCATTATTTCTACTGTGAGTGTTGGTGCCCGTGTCTGCCTAATGGCCTCGTGGTGGCCACACTTCATTGCTGAACTCTCTCCATTGATGCTGTCACAGTGAATTAAAAATCAATCCTCTTACTTCTTTGCTTTGAAACTCCCTGCAACTTTCATGAAATGTTCATATTGCCTAAGGCCAGTCCCAAGGCGATACTAGCCTGCCTTCCTGGGGCACTTCCCGAGATGCCTGCTTCCCCATCACTCCCCTTGGAAAGCTTATGTTTCACATGAGCTCCCTGAGAGACCCTGGGCCTGGGTCCCCTGCTCCTCTCCACCCTAATCCTGCTGCGCTCCGCCTTCCCTCCACAGCTCCTGCGGTTTAGTGCCCACAGTGCTGCTCAGGCATTTGCCCCGGTCTCCAGCGCCCTCTTCCTCCACTCCTTCTCACCCATGCTAGTCCTATTCCAGGTGCAGGCCTGGCTCAGCTAGATGCTCAGTGAAATTCCTGACCTAAGCACTTCCTCCTCTTGCTCACCCTCCAACCTCAACCTTGCACCTTCTAGGTGGTTGCTCCTCCTGGCATTTCTAAACCTCTTCATGGTGAGAGAAGATAGATCATTTCTTCATTTTTTTTTCAAGCAAAGCTTAATAATATGTTGCAAATATAATCGACAGTTGGCTGAAGAAAGGATGTGCTCCAAACTCAAGAGTCAGGCCTTGACGGAGTCTCTTCTTGGGAGCGCTAGTTGGACATTTGATGGGCAGCCAGGAAGGAGACACAGGCTCCGTTCAATACAGAAGACAACTCCAGGAATGGGCCACAGCAGTCACCAGCTCTGCAGAGCTTGGGAAGCTTTGGTGACATTTCATTACACAATCTAAAACCAAATTCTGCAAAGGAAACATGGCTCTCGGTGGAAAGCTCAAATTAGGTCCCAAGTTCTCTTAATAAGTAGGAAAAAGGAACCTTCAAACATCAAAGAAGAACATTTCCTTCAAAATTTTCATATTAACAGTTTATACCCAAGTATATAAAATAGAACCATATAAGCAAATAAACAACAAAAATTCAACTGTAGTGTTTCTCATTTTCTTAAAATTCCATGGTATTTGTTGCTTTACCTATATTGTAGAAGTCAACAACTTTGAACAATATGCATTAAAATACATATATATATATGTATAATGTGCATGTTTTCTTTAGATAGCATACTTATTTTATCATGTATTTTTAATTTTGTCAACATATAGTTTTAACAACTTATACTGAGAAGTGACAGAATTTCAGGCGCCATCTAGGTACTTCACATATATAAAATAAAATTTATTAACATTCCATATATCAGGACAATCAATTAGTACTTTTGAAAAGCTAAGTTTTAAAACAACTATAATAATTTTGGTGTACTTTAAAACCTTAAAATGTGTACATATTCAATCATTGCAATTTGACATATTCTAGGTGAGACTTTTGTTTTCAGGGAAATGAATCCAGTTGTGCATGCCTGCCCTCAGAGAGTCTCTGCACTTCCACGGAGGCTCCTAATCTGCATCCTTAGTACCAATGACCAGATTAGCTGTCCCGGTTCCCTTTCTAAAAAGTGGTATAGCAGTAGTTGTGAATAAAGTCATCTTGCATTACAAAAGGAAACTCCATGTTAATGCAAATTCATCTACTTAACTGTCAAGGTCATCCATTCCACAAATATGTTACCACAAAAAGAAACTGAAGATTTGGAAAAAAAAAAAAAAAAAAAAAAAAGGCTATACAAACGTTGCACTGTTACTGCAGAAGTGCCTGGAGGACAGGCCAAGCCAGGTTCCTGTAACTCCAGGAGCAGCGGGTGGCTTGACCCTAACCTCATGACTCGGTGTCAGAAGGCAGGACCGAGCCCAGCCAGGCTGCCCCATTCTCAAGATCCTTCACATGCTGCATGCATTCCAGAAACTGCTAAGATGCTCCTGATACTCTTGGAGTATCAAGATACACCTTGAAAATGTGTATCTTTCCCAAGTTGGCAACTGAATACCTTCTCTCTCTCTCCCTTTCTCTCTCTTTTTGCCATGCTGATTGTGATTCAGAAGTCCCGACCGACCTTGTAATCGTGCTTGGTAAACACTGGCAGATGATCTTCGGGCCTGGCCTTTGTGCTGGGCGCACACAGGTCCAACAGTGCCGTAGAGTGAAGGCAGGCCTGCTGCACAAGGAGCCAGCGTCTGGCCACTGAGCACCCTGAAGCCACACCCGCCTGCGGTCACCCGCGTCCTCAGCCTAGGGACTCGTGGGCTTCTCACCTTTCCCTCGGGGGCCCTGACAGGACATAGCCTGTCTTCTATACTTCAACAGTTTAATATTTAGTCCTGAGAGAAGGAACTTCTTACTCCTCAATCTCATTCATTTTCCAGCTCAGAAAACCTCAGAAGACTGAGATAATGTGGCTGATACTCTGAGTCAGATTAGGGAAAAAACCACGTGTAGAAGAATAACTGAGGCCACCCTCCTATTAACAGAGTACATGCAGAGGGAGAATTACAAGTTCAGGAAAACAAAATCAAACCTGTCATTTTCTGGCATAGAAGACAGCTCAGCTCATCACAAGGCCCAGGCCATTCCTTGCTCTGCTCTTTCCCTCTTTGCCAGTCAAGAGGAACAAATGCACCATTTTCTCTTGTAAAGCCTCCACCGTGGGGACAGCTTGCCTCCCTTACCCTACTTTGACTCTAATTGTGGGGTGCATTTTGCTCTGCTCAGTTCTCCTCACTACAGATGTTCACGGGCTGGGGCGCTCGGCTCTGCTCTTCATGAGCATCGCACCCCTTGACTTAGCGCAGGTCTGAGCGGCCTCCTGAAGATGGGCAGGGACGTGGGCATCGGGCCGTCTCTTACGTCACGCCCGGCGGAGCAGCCAGGTGTGCGCCTCCGCACTGCATCTGAAACTGCATTCCAATGCTGGGGTTTCTGTTTTTGGTAATGTCATCGTGTTGTTGAACCCTAGAAATCACCGCCCTGCGGAGGGGCGTTTGGTTGTACTCGACACGTGCCACGCAGTTGCTCTCTACCTGCTGAAATGCACCACTACCTCGGAAAAATGTGTCGTGTCATTTTATGAGTCACTGGAAACCAGCCCCTCTTTAAGTTACCTGCCACCCCTGGGGGAGAGCCTCAGGGGTGTGGGATGTGGGACGGTAGGTGCTTGTCAGACCTCGCTCCACTTTGTTTCCTGTGCCAGTTTTAGGTTTCCTTTCTTTGCTTAAGTGGTGGTGCTCTCCCGCTGCAGCAGGGACATAGTGAATGTCCTACTTTTAAATGACCTTGAAGCCTGCTGCCAATCGCTTACTGTCTCTGGAAGTGAGTTTTAAAGGTACTTACCCAAAAATTTCCAAGGAGACACCACTTTTTACATTTCTATGAAGTGCATCGATTTGCTTGGACATTCAGGGAGGGGAAAGACGAATGTTTAACAAAGTAACACCCAGAAGTTCATGCTGCGAGCTGCCCAGAGCAGCATCTACGCTATGCACCGCCACTTAGTATTTTATTTGATTTTTAAATTTATTTGTTCTAATTAGTTACACATGACAGTAGAATGCATTTATACATTTTGATAGATCATACATAGATGGAGTGTAATCTCTCATTTTTCAGATTGTACATATTACAGGATCACATTGGTCATGCAGTCATATATGTACAGGAGATAACTGTTTCACTCTACTATCATTCCTTCCCCTTCCTTCCTCTACTTTCCTTCCTTCCTCTACCTAATATAAAGTATCTCTTTTCTTCTCTACCCACCCCCCTATTGTGAATTAGCTTCCACATATCAGAGAAAACACTTGGTTTTTGGTTTTTTGCGTTTGACTTATTTCACTTAGCATGATATTCTCCAGCTCCATTCATTTACCAGCAAATGTCATAATTTCATTTTTCGTTTAGGCTGAATAATATTCCATTGTATATATGTACCACATTTTCTTTATCCATTTATCTGTTGAGGGACACCTAGGTTAGTGAAATAGTTTAGCTGTTGTGAGTTGAGCTGCTATAAACATCGATGTGGCTGTGTCACTGTAGTATGCTGATTTTAAGTCCCTTGGGTATAAACCGAGGAGTGGGATAACTGGGTCAAATGGTGGTTCCCTTCCAAATTTTCTTGATAATTGCCATTCTGACTGGAGTGAGATGAAATTTTAGATTAGTTTTAATTTGCATTTGTCTAATTGCTAGAGATATCCAACATTTTTTTCATATATTTGTTGATTGTATATCTTTTGTGAAGTGTCTCTTCAGTTCCTTAGTCCATTTATTGATTGGGTTATTTGGGTTTTGAGTTCTTTATATATCCTAGAGATTAATGATTTATAATTTAGCTGAGGTGCATGTGGTAAAGGTTTTCTCCCACTCTGTAGGCTCTGTCTCTCAACTTTCTGTGGATCAAAGACTTAGGCACTAGATCAGAGACCCTGTGTCTAATAGGAGAAAAAGCAGGCCCAAATCTTCACCATGTCGACCTAGGACCTGACTTCCTTACCAAGACCCCTAAAGCACAAAAGTTAAATCAAGAATCAATAAATGGGATGGATTCAAACTAAAAAGCTTCTTTTCAGCAAAATAAACAATCAATAATGTGAATAGAGAGCCACTTAGATTTTGATGGAGGTGGAGACAATCTCAAGACACACGAGCCACAGTTCAGGTGGCACAGACCTCCTAAAATGAGGAAATACTCAAGCATCAGATATGGTTATTTGGAATTCAAGCCTATTTCATCTTCCACACATGTAGGAAAGATTCTACATGAAAAGAAATTTCTTTAGGACTTTAATCAATTGGAATGAGGAAAAATTTGTGTACATATATCAATAATTTAACAATTTTTAAAGAAACTGACAGTTACAGAATTGTCCACATCCTTAGTTTTGCAAAGTAACTAGTGAAGTGTCTGCAAAACTCTCTTTAAATTGCATGTCAGTTCTTATTACCTCATTAGAGGAACATGACAGTTTTGAGAAAACTCATTCTTACATTCTTATCAAAGATATTACATAGCTCTGAGATAAAAGATAGACAATTGCTGTTTTTCTGCAATGGGCAGCAAAATCAATGTGGAAGAGAGGGTACTTTATCCTTGACCTTCAAAGGATATTGACTACATAAAAAGCAGAACCATGTTTAGTAGAATTAAAATACATGAAAAATAAAATATAGTAAGCAAGTTTTTAATGAATATTTGTCTCTTTACTTTTTAGTCATTGTTGTACAGCTACAACCGCTCAGGACAAACTCATGCCTGCAAGTTCTCAATTATGGATTCTTCAAAGAAAATAATCTAAGTACTGCTATCAAATCCTGTGTTGGATTCCAGATACACGCCAAATTAGAAGCTTGCCATTGTCCTAAGGCAGGGTGACCTGTGCATAGCTGGCTGCCCTATGGTCAAGCAGGGGGCTGCAGGGGCACCCCAGGGAGGAATGGGGATGCCATGACCCGTTTGCCCCCGGGGGCTCCTCCACATGCACCTCGTTCCAGTGCAGGGGTGTGATGTTAACAAAACCTGAAAAGGGGATTTCAGTGCTTTTGAAAATGATTTAGGGGCTGGGGATCTAGCTCAGTTGGTAGAGTGCTTGCCTCACAAGCACAAGACCCTGGGTTCAATCCCCAGCACTGCAAAAAAATAAATAAATAAATAAAATAGAATAAAATAAAATAAATAAAATAAAATAAAATGAATAAATAAAATGATATAATTTGGCATCAGGGAATAGATTGCATCCCAAAGTCCAGGAGGAAATAAAGCTTGAGACACAAGATGAAAAAGGAGCATATCTCTACAAACACCACTGTCCCGGATTCTGCCAGGCTCCTGCTCATCTGCTACCAGGAGTGAGGTGCAATTTTGATCATGAAAATAGTAAGTTCCACATTCATGTGAAATTAAAACAGACCGAGGTGAAGATAATGCACTCGCGCAGAAGGGAAGGCAGGCAGGATGAGGAGTGCGATTCACGTGAACAGTGGCTCTCCCATATCCATTCTGGAGACAGTTTCTGAGCTACAAGGACCACAGATCATTTAGAGACACAACTTACTGTATTTAATAAAGCACTGCATGATCACTTTCCTAAGAGACTGTAGATGTAGGAGAAACATTTCCGAGCTTCAGGTCTGTAATGAAACCTGTTGAGCCCACACTAAGTAGGAAACCCATGTCTATTGAAGAAGTTGCTAAAAGTAATGAGACAGGTATTCATTAAAAGTTTGATTATTCGGGTTGGGGTTGTGGCTCAATGGTAGAGCACTTGCCTAGCACATGTGAGACACTGGGTTAGATTCTCAGCACTGCATACAAATAAATAAATAAAAATAAAGGTCTATCAGTAACGAAAAAAATATTTTAAAAGAGTTTGATTATTGGATTTAACAAATTGTTTTTCATGTATTTAAATTCCACAAATCACTCATTTTGGCACTATGTATAACTGGTGTACTTTAAATTTACCCAGTGACTTATCCTTTGCATGGCTTTTCCTTTATCTGAAAATATCTTCCTTTTCTAGGGACTTTTTGACCTGGTATGGATTTCAATTGGCCATTGTTTTATTACATTGCTTTGAAATCTTGTCCATCACCTCCTTTTCCATTGAGAAGTCAGCAGGCAGATTTGTTGCTACTTCTTTGGCAGTCGTTCCTCTGTGGCTGACTCCAAGATTTTCCCTCTGGGATTTGATTTCTTCCGCACGTATTCCACCCTTTACTTCTGCCGCTTGATGTCTTTCATCAGTTGTGGAAAATGATCTGCCACTATCTCTTCAAATATTGCTTTTGTTCCATATGTTCCTCCACTGGAGAAACATATTTAGTATTATCTGATATTCCAACTCCTCTGACAATCATTCTTCATTCATCCTTCTTATCTGGAGTCCAAATATTTTTGCAGAGTTTCTTCTAGTTCTCGAATCTTCTCTCTAGCTTTGTCTCATATGCTTAACTTAACCTTTGTCTCATTTACTTAACTTTTCAATCCTAATTGCCTTCTCTAATTACAGAATTCCCATTTATCTTACATTTCTGTAAATGACATTCTCTACTGAACTCATCTCTTCTATTATGTTAAACATATTAATCATGGTTATTTAAAAATCAACCTCTAATAACTTCAGTGAGGACTCTCGTGGCTCTCTTTGTGACGTGTTTTCCTCCAGGTTCTTTACCACCTGGTCTTTTCTCCTTGGGTGCTGGATAAGCGTTTTGTCGATATAGGTTGTTTTGCATGGACAATCGTGACTCTAACCAGAGGCTCTGGCTGGAGTTTGATTTCCACAGAGGCGATTTTTCCTTGCAGTGGTTATTCTGGGGTTGATTGCTTTGCTCCCATCTGAAGGCCACCTGCTCAGGAGCCGGATTCTGCCTTCAGGAGCACCGCCCACCTCAGGGAGTGCCTGTGCTGGGTAGGCCCTCGGGGGTTCCCCACAGGATCTTCAGTGTTGCCTCCCTTTCCTCCTCTGTGAACCCTACAAGCCCTGCATTTTCTCATTCCAGGGGAGAGTGGAAGCTGCTCGTCCTCTCCATTCACTGACTGGCCAACCTTGCTGTCTTCTTTCTGTCCATCTTCTTGGTTCCTTGAGCAATTGCTGCCTTGAAAACTTTCCCAACATCAAAACAACTATTTTTACTTTGTCCCTGTTTTCTGTGGCTTTCCTGATTTCACCCGGGAGGAATCCTGCTGGGGTAACAAGCTGTTCCATGGCCACAGAGGAGCATGCCCTGATGATATTTTTAACGTCAACCTCTACTTTAATAATAGGAATTTGATGTGCTTAGCATGAGCCCGTGTGTCCCAGACATCATCTCTGCCAGTTCCCGCTACCACCAGTGATGGAGGAATGATCACCCCAACAGCTCACGTAGCCAGTCAGCGAAGGACCCAGACGTCACACGTGCCATGTCCTCTTTCTGCCATGCTCTTTGGTTTTATCACCCCAGCCTCCTGGAATCTCAGCTGCCAGCTGAGGCTTCTCCTGGGCCCCCCCGCCTCTGAGTTCACAGTCAAGGCAGGCGACACTCAGGGCACATTGGAGGCATCAGGGGAGTCCTCAGATTTGGGTCAGGACTTGACAGGCCACCCCGCCTCCTGGCTTCCCAGTTCATTTACTCAGAAGTCAGCAGTGGCAATTTCTCCCACACGGCTCTTGGCTCCATCGTGGTCTCCTTGGCCTAATGTCAGCGCCCACTGCGAACTGTCTGGAAGCTGCTGTAACTAACCTCCTCCTATGTCCCTAACTGGGAGCACAGACCAAATAAAATGCACCCCTTTTTCTACTAGCTTTCTTTGAAATCTGAGAACTCACTTTCTAGATACATGCTGTTTTAAAACATGAATCCTGAGGGCGTGTTGGTATACTGAGAGTATTCCAGTGCCTGCAAAATAAATCCATATTATATATTGTGAACAAATACAGGTCTTCAGATCTTTTGCCAAAAAGATTATCTCGTGTTCCAAAATCATCCAGTTGACACCATGGAAAACAGCTGCTGATGAGATCTGACAGGGAAAAGGACAAAATTTGAGTCACACCCTAAATACACGGTAAAAATGTGCAAGGGGAAGTAATAAGATTTAATTAGATGACTTTAGTTTACATTTGAAGTAATTTATCATTGCCATCTACCTCTGACTTGTTCTCTTTTGTACACAAAATAAATATTTTGAATGCATATTATTTTAATAGAAAACACTTTTCTCATTGGCAGATCATTTACATTACATCACCTAAACTGTTAAAAAATTATGAACATCAATTGCACATGCATTCTTCCATCCCTGGACTGAAGGTTCCTTTGTTCTAGGTACCGAGAGAGATCGAGGGTTTGTATGGTCCAGAATTGTCCAATGGGCACCTCGTGATCCATTGGCAAGTGTGCATGAGGCTGAGAAGTTGCCAGATATCATGGAAGTGAAACTGCAGCTGGTCGTCTGCACTTAGTTTATGCTCCAGAAGGGACAGGCGGCATGAACAAGAAGCCGCCCTTCCAGGTAGCGTGCCGTTGATAGCAGACAGCATCCAGGAGACCAGCTCCGAGGAGTCGGAGGGGATGGGGGAGCTTGGGCCAACCTCCTCAGGGAGGGCCTCCTGGAGGTCCAGCTTCAGCCTTGGCAGGTGTGTGGCCCTCAGGAGGCCACGGGGGAGGAGAACGTCCTACACAGCAGGCGTGAAGATGCAGGGGAGGCAGAGCTGGCCTCAGACAGGGAGAGGCGGGGAACGAGGACCCTGATGGGGCCTCAGAAGAGGACAGAAAGCGACTGCAGCACTCTGGAGTGCCGTGCCTCACTGTGCCTCGGTTCCTCTCCTGCAGTGGGTGGAGTTGGGCCTGTCACAGCATTCTGTCCTTTAAGGCAGTACCTGGTCCACAGGGAGTATCATAGAAGTGCTCGGAAGATTCTAAAGAAACTGATTATTTTCTGTCTCTCCCTGTCTCACTGTCTCCCTCATTCTCTTTCTTCTTCCCACAAACACACAAACAGAAACAGAAAAGCACACTCCCATATACATTTAGCTACTACCGGGAAGCTATAGGACAACTTATGACGGTATGACATTGTGTGCTTAAAAATATTAAAAATAAAATATGCTTTTAGAAATAAATCATAAAAACATGAAGTAGTGGTGCACATAGAGAGTAGTGGTGCACATACACTTACTAAATCTGTGTCAAATTTGCACAAATCCTGAGCCACACACTTGGAACATCTTTACCTAAGAATTGAATCCTAGAGGGGCACAGCAGGGCAGAGCCAGCATTAGCCAATAATGGCCAGGAGGCTGGAGATTCTGGGTGGGAGAGGATGTGAACTCTCCAGAGTATTTTCCCACCTAGACGTCCTTAAAACAGGATGGAGTAGACCACCTGCAGGAGGAGTCTCCTGACCTCCTCAGAGGATCCATGCATCACGTTTTGAACTTGTAGCCTAATGCCTTATTCCAAAACTACATTTCTCACTCCATCTTAGCTTATTCTCGTTCATTGTAAATTGCTGGAATGGAAAAACTTATTGCATTAAGAAACCCCTGCAGTATCTAATATAGCTCTGTATACATGACAAACATTAAATATATATTTTTCAATTTAATTAATGAGAACATGCTATTTTAAGAGGTTAATATTTTTAATTAAATGTATTGATTTAATATTTTCCATATCAACTACCAAATGTGCTTCCTGTCATGCCTCTATTTCTGCACAGAGTTAAGTTTTATAGCAAAATAGGAAAATAATAATGTTCTGAATATTTGTAGAAGCATTTACATTTATTTAATTCACACTGGAGAATATTTTTAGCCACTAAAAAATTATTTTAAAAATATGATAAAATGTGAAGATCTTTGGACATAGATTTTAAAATATTAGAAAGAACTCTTTGATTTAAATCGTGGACACTTGCTAGGTCAGCTTTTTTTGGACATAGATTGATGCATACCCCTCCTGCCAAGTTCTTTTTCCACGGAGGCCCTAACCCTGGAGTCCGATGTTTGTGCGGAGGGATTGCACGGTCTGTGTGTTCCCTGACCACACAGGGCTGTAATCGCCCCCATGCTTGTTTGCCACGTATTTATTTGGAGTCTGCTATGTTCTGGAGAACTTTCAAGGTCAATGAACATAGTTCTTAATGACTCATCTTCTTTATTTTCCAGTGAACTTGCAGCCAGGTGCCGATAGTTAGAAAACCCACTTGGACAGGAATGCGGGGGCGCTGAGAGCACTGGGAAGGAGCGCTTTGCACTGCTCAGAGTTCAGGGGCTTTCAGAGGAAGTGAAGTCCGCAGTGAGGTGTGAAGAGGCTGTGACAGTTACGCCCAAGAGAAACACTGGATCCAGCCTGAGGGACCCGCAGCTCAGACCTGGAGGAAATCAGCGCCTTTGGGAAGCAAGGCCGAGCCTGCTGGGCTAGCAGGAGGGAGGTGGGCGGGGGCACAAGCAGGTGCCCACTCACAGTGTGCATTTACAAACTACAGCACTCCCCAGAAAGAAGATCCCCTACCTGAGATGTGAAGGACTGAGCCACAGGTTAGAATGTAATTCTGAAATACTGTGTCTCAAATATTTGGGGCATCTTTATCATGATGATTGCAGTCTCCCAAGAGCACAGCTACGGAGTCAGCCAATCAGAAGAGCCTCAGAGATTAATTCAACATCTTCCTTTCTTACCTTGACTTAGATATATCGTAAATAAAGTTGACTTCTAGGGAGAAGGGAAAAAAATCAGTGCAAAAGAAAACAAAGAAGCATTAGAGAAGGTTAGCATATATTACATGCATATTATATAGAAAAAAATCATAATTATCGTGTAATCTGTGTTTGCCTGCTCATAATAATGAAAGCAATATGCAGAAATAAAAATTCAAGATCTAATATCTGTCACCATGGAAATAGGTCCACATTGTGTTATTGAATTAAAAATAAAACTTAGCTGAGAGCTTTGAGGATTTACACATGCATTAATCTAAATAATAATCCTATTAATTTTTGAAAAAAATATTTAATCATACTGAAATAAGTAACCAAAAATCATGGAAAATACATGAAATAAAGCTAACTTCTTTTAGGTATTAATTTTGATAGTGTCCTAATGTCATATTCACATGTATTTCTAAATAACTGGCTAAATTTTGGAAAGTGATTTTCAGTCTTACAGTTACTGCACTTAAAAAATTAAAGCAATTATTTCCCATGTGTTTCTTTTATTCATCAAAAATATTTATTGAGCACTGATTACCTTGTTTAAGCTAGACACTGAATGCACAGTGACCCAATGTACCCACCCAGCTAGCACCAAGAGAAAACTGTCAGATGTGGTCCTTGCTCTTCAGCATAGTGGGGGAGAGTTAGTTATTGATTAGTCAGCTTTTTGTTCCTGTGACCCAATTACCTGACAAGAACAACTTGGTGAGGAAAGATTTGGTATTAGAAGATTCAGTCCAGGGCAGATGGTGCCATTGCTCTGGGCCTGAGGCAAGACAACACCTCATGGCGAAGACCACAGCAGAGGAATGCCGCTCAGCTCATGGTGTCCAGAAGCAGAGAGAAAGAAGAGCAGCCATGGAGAAGATAATCCTCCTGGGAACACCACTGTGATCTACTTCCTCCAACTTGGTCCCAGCTCTCTGTAGTCCATTCAACTGTCAGAGGTAATTCACTGATGAGGTCAGACCCATCATGATCCAATCATTGTTCCCTGGAGCCATCTCTGAACCTTGTGCTGGGGACCATGCTTTCAACACAAGAACCTTTTGGGGTACTTTCCAGCTCCAAACCATAACACTATATGCGAATAAATATATGCTTTCCAGCCAGACTAAAGACTAGGAAGGAGGGGCTATCAGAAGTTTCACTGAGAAGGGGAACTCTGGTGACCTGGGCAAAGAAAGACCCCAGTGAAGTGCCTCTGTCCTCCTGATTAAAGGAGGGGCAGGAGAGAAGTCAGGAGACAAGAAGGTGGAGAGACTCCAGGCCATGCCCTGCTGGGAGCAGCACGGGTGCTCTGGTGGAGGAGCCAAGGGGCTGTTGGAGCTCAGAAGCTGAAGTGGGGTGGAACAAGATGAGCCTCAGGAGTTGAGAAGCAACCTGGTGTCCAGTTCTCCATGGTCAAGCACACCTGAGCCATTGCCCTAAGAGGGAAGGGTAGCAATAAAGAAGAGGCAGAGTGACCAAATGGGCCACCTGGGGGAAGTTGGTGAGAGAAGAGTGAATGTTGCAGCACCACCTACTGAATGATGGCAGCTGTCC
This sequence comes from Glaucomys volans, assembly GCA_020662805.1. NCBI lineage: Eukaryota > Metazoa > Chordata > Mammalia > Rodentia > Sciuridae > Glaucomys > Glaucomys volans. Next base: position 834,214 of record JAJEJO010000150.1, on the reverse strand, counting down.
ACTCAGGAGACCCTGGAGCGTGAAGCCAGGATGTGGGGTGCAGGTGGACGGAGGTTAACAGATTGAGGAGGCTAGCTTGGTGACATGCTGAAGAGTTATTAGATTTATGGGTAGAAGGTCACCATGACTGAAATGGGGAGAATTCAAGAAGTGTTCTGCAAGACGCCAGAAGGCTGTAACCAGGTGGAGTCTCACAACATGGATGGCTTTGAACCAGGTTGGTAGCAGCCAGATGCAGTCAACAAGAATATCAGCAAGTGAGAAGGAACACAACAGAAAGGAGAGTGTCAACATATCTGTCCCTTGGCCAAGTGTGCTTTACATGTTACCTAGGAAGTTTTGTTTCATTTTGTTGTCCAGGGTCCTGGCATGCCGATAGGTCAGACCACATCTAATCTAATGCAAGAGACACTGTCCTACTGGAGGTGGCCCGCAGTGCCCAGGTCAGCCTGGTGTCAAAAGGGTGTGCTCTCTGCTCTGCTCGCAGATGCTTCTCTGAAGATGATGCTCTTTCATTCACAGAGCTGCACAACCTGCTGAAAGTCACCTGCTGAAAGTGCACAGTGGAACATGGAGCAGCCCAGGATTTGCACGTTCATGTCCAATGACCGTCTCTTGCCTGGGCTACAACGGTGGTGTGCCCTCTTATTCTACTTACAGAAGGACATCTCAGTGTACAGCAAGAGGGGGAGACGCTGGTTGTTTATGGAATGAATGAAAATGATCATGCCTTCAAGTTTCCACAGGACACCTGAGACCTGCTCAGGAGAATCACTGGGGCTGGGGGGCTAACGTGAAAAGGCACAGTTCTCTGTTACACTGGATGGGAGTAGGCACTCCACAGTAATGTTGACCAAAAAGATCAAGTGTCACCTTAGTTGTTGATGCATTCTGGCTCAATTCTTTCGTACAATCGATTACAAGTGTCCTTTAAAAACTTTGTTTCCCAAGGACCCTTTTCCCTTGTAGTTAGCGAGGAAACATAATATCAAAACAAAGTTTCACCTTGATATTATAGAGGTCATTAAGAATAATTCATAATAATGCAGATATTAAGCATTGTGTTTAAAAGTATATGATACTCCTTCAGAAAGACGAGCCTTTGGAATTCAATTTTGGATCAAGAGGCACCTGGATATTGGAAGCGCCTGGTTTTTGTGTAGTTTCCATGTGGCATGGCTTGGTGTGGGGACTTCAGGCCTGGTGTTCACTGTGACCCTCTGCTCCTTCTTATGAAGAAGGCATGCTTCTCTGGAGACTGGAGTGGAGGAGGGTTCTCCCACATTCTAGAGTCCAGGCATGTGGAGTCTTTGGTCTCCTGTTATTGTGTCCCTGAGCACATGATTAAGACAGAAAGCATTTAACTTGTGAACATACTTTTGAATATGAATATTCTATTTACTCTTCATTGGCCAAACATGCACATTTACAAGAGAGGAAATGGGGAAAGCAGGTCTCCAAAAGGGGCTCTGAGGGTCCTGTGTGAAATCAAGGAAGTGTCCCTGTCCTCTGGGGATCTGTTACGTGGACATAAAAGTGCAATTCCAGGTCACTGGGGAGATGAACTCATTAGAAAATAAGAAGACAGAAGCCTCTTAGTAAGCACTTGTGGGGAGTCTGGATTGATGGTGGGTGGCAGGAGGCCTATGCCAGCTCACCTTTTGTCCTTTCTGGAGTCTGAGAGTTTTATGACAGCAGTATTTTAACATAAGTGCAATGTAGGTCACCCAGGTCCTAAGACCTACAATTGGGTGTGGAGTCATTGTCCCCAAAAGAGCCTTTGCCCTTCCTGGGGACCAAGCAGGTAGTGGCCACAGTCGCAGTTGAGAGGGTGGTTTTTCTGAGTTTTCAAATTGCTATTAGCGACTCATAACATGATTTTTATTTTTATTTATTTATTTATTTAATTTTGATCCATTGAGCACAAATGGAGTACAGCTGTTGTTTCTCTGGTTGTACACAAAGTAGAGTCACACCATCTGTGCATTCATACATGTACACAGGGCAATGATGTCTGTCTCATTCTGTTATTATTCTTACCCCCCAACCCTACCCCATCCCTCCCTTCCCTCTATGCTCTCTATCCTTTCTCCATTCTTGCCATCCTTCCACCCCACATTATGTATCATCATTCACTTATCAGAGAGACCATTCGGCCTTTGGATTTTGGGGATTGAGTAATCTCACTTAAGTTAACAGTCTCCATGACTGAAAAACACAAGTGGCTTTGCCCAGGAGTCCTGCAACTCCTAGGCTGAAGGTGGAAGAAATATGTTGGAGCTGCTGGCTGTTTGTTTTTGTTTGTTTGCTTTTTTCTCTTTTCCAAGGAAGAAGCTGAGGTGAGCAAAGAAGGCCCTGGGTCTAGGGAGTCCCCAGTTCCTCCTGTTGCTGCCATCCTCTCCCATTTCTGGTTTAATCAAGGTCTCTTCCAAGCAGACATTCATCTTGCTCTTGTTTGCTCTGCTTTCTTTTTAATAATACTGCAGGGCTTTATAATCACTGAGAAATAGCACAACTGTTACAATTATAGCTAATAAAACCATGCATTCGCTCACTTATCCATTTAATGCTTCAGTTATTTAGTGGTCTGTCAAACAGACCAAATGCAGGCTATGTGCAGATGATTGGACAAACACTTTTGGATTGCTCTGAGCAGAGCCATGACCCTGAGATTTATTTATGAAACCTTATATTTTTAAGTACTGATTAATTTGTCATAAACCTGTTTTTAATACTTTCAGTATAAGTTACCAATTAATGCTGCAAATAAAATGTATAAGATATGATTTAGGAAAAGTGTTTTTGATTTTTTATTTTGGGTACTGGGGATTGAACCCACTTAAACACTGAGCTATATCCCCAGCCCTTTTGAAATATTATTATTATTTTTTTATTTTGAAGCCGGGGCTCACTAAGTTACTTAGGGCCTCGCTAAGTTGCTGAGGCTGACTTCGAACTTGCAAACCCCTTGCCTCAGCCTCCTGAGACACCAGAATTACAGGCATGCACCAGTGCACCTAGCTTAAAACTTTCCTTAAAAAAATATATTGTTATGTACATTTAAATGTACATTCGATCTGAAATATTTGTTATATTTTAATACTAATACTTAATACAAAAATTCTAACACTTAAACTAAATTTCTCATGGAATATTTCACTTTCCTGGATTCTTCATTCCTTTAATAACAGATATTTTTCCTTTTTTAAAAAAAATCTACTTTGTCATTGTTGTCTCAGATGGTGCCAACTACCAGTGTCTTAGTGAAAAGTGTCGTATCTGTCCTTTGGGAAATATGTACGTTGGCTAGAATGTTCTACTGCAGATATATTCACAACTTCATTCAGAACCAACAGCAAAGTGCTTGCTCCTCTTCACACTATTGAAGATATATTCTTGTGAAGTACAATTTTGGATATAACTTATTTAAAGTACAATAGTAGGCAAATGCTTTAGATCCGATTTCACCGTGTGTGTGTGTGTGTGTGTGTGTGTGTGTGTGTGCGTGTGCGAGCGCGCGTGCTCCTGTATAGACCGAAACTTCAGCATTTGATAAAGTAAAATATAGATAATCTTGTGAATAAGAGGGAGAGGAAGTGGAAAATTACTTTCTACTTGATGCAATAGCGCTGTGTCTGATGGGAAAAATCCACACCTCCCAAAGTCTGGAATGGCTAAGCTAGTTTTAAAATCTGTATTTTACCTGGAGAACTGAGGCTGGACAGCCCCTCTGCCATTCCCACTGAGGAGGCGTGTGTGGGTGGGCACACCACAGCTGGGCACGGCATGGCGTGGCGTGGGTGGCCATGGATAGGCCGGCGGCTGGCTGTGGCTGCCCGAGGCTGGGTTAGACACAGGCCTGCACTCGTCCCTCCTGTCCTCTGCAAAGCTGCGGAGAAGGAGGCATTGCTGATGTGATTCCGTCAAGTTACGACAAGGGACACAAGCAGGAGAAACAGTGGCTGTTGTTGCCTTTCTCCATCACTGAAGATAAGCAAGAGTAGCTTCAGGCAGAGCCATGAGGAGCTGCTCTTATCAAAAGTGAGAAGATTCTCGGGTGGAGAGCCTTAGTGAAAGTTTGTCATTAGTGTGTTTCAAATCCAGGCCTCACGACACCTTCTCCTGCAGATGGAAAATACCTATTGTTACTGTGACCCCCCGGGAGCTGCGCCATGCAGCCCACGTTCCCGATTTTGAGACCAGTCATTCTAGAATTTATGAAGCAGTTAGAGAAGCTGCTATTAAGTACAACATAGAAACAGACGCAAATTAAGCTACAAGAAAGAGAACATGGGAAGAAAAATAGCAAACAGTAAAGCCAATGTTGGATCTATTCCACTGTAATTAAGAAAGCAAAATATTTTAGACTTGGGTACTGGGAGAAGTTACTGCAAAATATTTTTCTACTGCTGTGTTTTACATTAGATCATGGTTCTATAGACCCTGATGGTCATGTCCAAATATGTCAAAATTCCCTCTATGCTTTAGTGTATTTGTGCATGTTTATACTAATTATGAGCCACAAAATCTAGGATTCAGTGCTTCCTGAGAGCAGCAAGCAAATGCCAGCCATGCAGCAAAGCATTGCCTGCATCCGTTCCTTTTGTGCTAAACATCGTGCTCACACCTGTAGTTTGGAATATCTGTATTTCCAACATCAGTTCACAATCGCTCAAACTAAGTTGTGGGCTGCACGTTTGTGTCATTCCCGAGGTAGTCCTGTTGGAACCCTCCCATTCAGTGCAATGCCCCTAGAATGTGGGTCCTTGGGCAGTGTCCAGTCGTGAGGGTGGGGCCTTGTGCTGTTATTAGTGCCCTCACAGAAGAGACGGAGGTCAGAACGCTGCCACGCTCTCGGCCCCGGGGGGTTGCTGTGAGACAGCTCTTGAACCAGAACAGGGACCTTCACCAGGCCTCAGGTCCATTCACACACTGACCTCCAACTTGCAGTCACAGAACTGTGAGAAATAGAGTATTTGTTCTGTAAGCCGTCCAGTCTGTGGTGTTTTGTTATAGCAACTGTAAATGAATAAAACAAACTATAAAATTTTCTAATGTACTAATTATAAATTTATAAAATTACAAAACATTTCATAATGATTTTGTGATTGTTTTCTTTGTGGATATTTAGGGGAAGTGAAAAAATGTTTAACAGCTGAACAATGATTTGACTACTGTTCTGGTTTATTTATGAAATGTCTCCCAAAATCTTAGGAGAGAATGTAGCAAGGCTCAGAGGTGAATGATTAGATTATGGGAGCGATAGCCTCATCAGTGGACTGGTCCATTGGGATTAATGATGTGATAGGACTCCTGTACTGAGTGACAACTTCAGGCAGGTAGGGGTGCTGGATGCAGAGGTCACTGGAGGCGTGTCTTTGGGATTTATATTTTCTCTCTGGTGCCTTGCTCTCTCTGTCCTCTCTGTCGGGCTGCGTAGCTGCCATGAGCCCAGCAGCTTCCTCTTCTGCCTCCATGTTCCACCTAACTGCAGACCCAGAGCAATGGAGCTGCCCAGCCATGCACTGGAACCTCTGAAGCTGTGAGACCGTGAGCCCAAAGTAAATGTTTCCTCCTCTAAGCGGGTCAGGCATTTTGGTCAGAGTGATGGAAGCTGACTGACACTGCTGTCATCTTATGCACTACGGGAACCAGAGAAGGTCCACTCGTCCCTACATTGAAAGCACCTGTAACACACTGAGGAAGTGCTAGGCTGGCCGGTCCTGGGCTGCAGTGGTAGCCTGGGTAGCCTGAAGAAGCTCGCTGTACCTGAGGCGCTGCAGAGGCCTGCCGATGGCTCCAACGTGTGGAGCTCTCTGCTAGAACCCCTCTGGGGAACGTGCTGCCGAGGCGGTTTGGACCAATCACTCCCGATCCTTCCCAGTTCAATGTCTCCCTGGTAGATCCTGAACCTTGTGCTTAGCGACACCTGGGACGGGGGCCACGTGTTCTGAGCCAAAGGGACCGCCTGGCAATGTAAGTCAGTAAGCAGGTCACTTATCTCGCGGCCACAATTTGGGCATCACGGAAGGAATCTCCTTCAAATCTTACGACAGGCAGAGATCGTCATCCATTTTCAGGGCTCATGCTTTAAGGAAAGCCGTAATTGTTGAGAGATGCTACGTTTTCTATGATCTTTTCCAACAAGCAACGGGGCAGAGTGAAGACAGACTGTCAGAAACACAGGAGGACATGGAAGGGCAGGGAGTGAGGTGCCGCCTGGCCAGAGAGGGTGTCCCTGGTGTGGCTGAGCAGGAGACAGCTTTGTTGTCATTCCTCAAGAGAGTCCAGAACTTTAGATTTATGCAAAAAAAAAAAGAAAAAGAAAAAGAAAAAAACAACAAACAAACCTGGCTTTTAAGATGGTTTAAACAAACCAAGTGTTGTTTAAAACTGTAAGGCTCTATTCCATGTTTTTTAAAAACAATATTTACTCAGTTGTCAATGGATCTGTATTTTATTTATTTCTGGGTGGTGCTGAGAACTGAACCCAGTGCCTCACACACGCTAGGCAAGCACTCTGCCACTGGGCCACATCCCAGCCCTCTCTACCACTGTTACGGAGCAGACTTTGCCTGTCTGAGGCGATTTCTGGTACAGACAGTGGAATTTATTTCTTTATATACATTGTTTTTCTATGAAGGAAGGAGATCACTGACTGACTAAGTTTCCCTTGGCAAGGTTGGAAGGCATGTGGTTTCTTCCTGTGGTCATTGGTGGTATTCTGTATTTGCAGTTACGATAACCCTCTTAGGATGGACAATGTCCACTGTACTAGTGGCCACCAGTGTGGAACCTACCTGAAGGTCAGGGTGGGATTGCCATTGACTTTGCCCTTGACCTGAACACAGGACTCTGACGACCTCTGGAGTTGCATCCCCTTAAATTCTCACATTTACAACATGTCCTGTATTTCTTAAACTGGACTTTTTTTTAGATATTTTTTAAAACACAAGAAATGCATTTTTTTTCATTTTTTAGATTATAGTTTATTAAGTGTCCTTCCCTTGGCTCTAGATTTGCTGTGTAAAAACAGAATTCTAGAGGAGCCCATGTACACGGCGTGATCTGAACTCTGACCGCAGGTGTGACCCGTAAGAGTCGAAGTAATCTGCGGTGTGCTGGGTTTGTGCTCACCCTCTTCTTGGTTTCTGGTTCCATCTCTCGGGAGTCTGGAGTGGCTGAATGGTCATTCACTGCCCGGGCTCACTGTCCTTCTGCTGGGCTGGTGACGCCCACAGAGCTCCTGATGATGCCAGCTCCCAGCTGCATCCAGGATGAGGCTCAGACCTCCTCCCTGCTGCCTCCTGCCCAGTGCTCCTGCCTCTGCTCTCTCAGGGTCACTGCTCATGGTGACACTGTGACTTTCTCCTATGCTGCTCCTGTGCGTTCCCTCTTCCTCCTGTAGTACAATCTCATGTCAAACTGCGCTGGTAGTTCTGGCCTTCCTCTTTCTGGTGATTCTAAAGCTCTTCATGCTCTGTGTCTGCAGGAGGGGGCTGGAGAGGGAGGAGGTGGGGCCCAGAGCCTGGCTTCTGGGGGTGCATGGTCTTGGCCCTGTTCCTACTGTCCCGCACTTTCTGGATTTTCTGAGTGGGATTGAAGAAGGTGACATATTCTCTTTGCCAATGTTGTCACATCATGGGTAAAGCGAGCATGTTCCTGGAACCTGCCTTGGAGAGTTGAATGACAGTGTGTAGCTATTGTCTCAGATGCAGAGTTTTCGGGAGGGTGCTGTTTGTTATGTGGTTTTTATTGTTGCACTGTCACTCACGATGCTCGTGAGAGTGTGGGCTGGAGGCAGCGCACACGCGGGCACCGTGCAGGGATCCGGGGGAGGGCCAGGCCCTCGTCCGTGCACACTGTCCTGGAGAAATTGGACCTTAGATTGGTGAATCTCGTCCTATCCCCAAGGACCAGGCGCCCCGGTGGGTTCAGTGGGGCAAGAGGTTTGGTGACAGACCCATCTTGTGAAGGACAGAGTGGGAGCAAGCAGAGGTAGTGAGGAGGAGCCTTCCAAACACGCGCAGGCCTCACATCTGAAGGGCAGAGGTCAGGAAGACTGGAGGGGGAGAGTCTGAAAGCCCAGCCTTGCGTGGCCAGTGTGGTCAGACCAGGTGGGTTTCACGGGCTTGCGAAGCTCAGTCTGCAGCCTGCAGTCATCAGGGGGCGCTGACCAGGGCTGTGGGCCTCTAGTGCGAGTGCTGGTAAAGGTAAGCGAGACAGTGGAGGCTGGCTGTCAACCATTTCCTACCCAGGTCCCCTGACTGGCAGCCAGGAGAAGGCTGTCACAGCCTACATCAGAGCAGGGTCTGGTGACTTATGATCAGGAAACCTGGGGTAAGGAGGGCCCTAAGTTACTGAGGCAGGCTCTAGAAAAATAAGTACAGAAAGGAAAGATTAATAGGACTTAGCCAAGCGAAACTAAGGCATCTCAGGTAGGAAATACAGAAGGATGAGTGACAGCTCGTGAGTACGCAGTGTGACTTAGTTCATCTCAGCTGCTATAACAAAGCCCCTTAGACTGGGTAACTTACTAATAGCTGAAGTTGATTTCTCGATTCTGGAGGTGGAAGTCCAAGATCAAGGTGCAGGCAGGGTTAGTGTCAACTCAGGCCCCCTTCCTCACAGATGGTGACTTCTCCCTGTCCTCACATGGTGGAAAGGGATTGGCAAGCCCCACAGGCCTCTTTTGTAATGGCACTAACATCATTCTTGAGGGCTCCACGCTTGTGGTCTAGTCACCTTCCAGAGTCCCTGCCTCTTGGTCCCATGCAGTGGGGATTAGTTTTTTAATGAGAATCTGGGGGAACCGCAGCCTGCAGAGCAGGGCACAGCATAATGCTGGCATTCGAGATCCTGGTGCTCGTCTGTGAAGAGAGGACCCAAAAGAAGGTCTGCAGGCAGTTCAGGCAAAAGTTTGCAAATCACAGCATTGTGGATATTGGTGGAAGAGGTTAGAGGGGAATCGGGTAAGATGAAGAGTTGGGTCTCAGAGAAAGGACAGTGACTTTCAACACAGGTTGGAGTGACATAGGTTCATTTGAAATAAATGGTTGGGTTTTTTCTTTAGACATGGTTGGTGGGATGTATGTGCATTCCAGTCCTCACCTGTGACGTGGGTGATGCTGACGGGGACGCCGGCATGTGGGCAGCATGTGGACAGCAGAGCCAGCAGGGCAGACTGGATGTCCCGCTCAGCATCCCCCTCAGCATGCCACTGACCTTCAGGTCCAGATGACATAAAAATGAATTTTGATAGCTATTGTACCCTTGGACATAGGGGTCATGAATTTTATGCAACATTGGGGTGATCATGGCAGTTTTACAGCACACACAGACACCCACGCATGTTTCTAACTAAAGTGGACACCAGTTTCCAGGAACAAAACGTGAGCTCATCTTCTGCCTCTCGGAAGGCATTTCATCTCTTGCTATTCTACTCCAAGGCTATATTTCTTATTTTCTTCTTTATTAATATGACCTCCAAAAGCCACATTTTATTGTATCTTATTTAAGACTGAATATTTTTAAAAATCACATTATAATATAACCAAAAACAGATCACTGGAAAAACAAAGCATCCATAGAGCCTCGAACCAAGTTAAAACCATTATCACTCATACATTAATCTTCCAGACCTTTTTTCCATTGTAAGTTATTTGCAATTTAAGAGCCTAACAGAATCAAGGAAGCCTATGGCCATAAGTTGAAGGTATGGAGACCACACTGTGATCACAAGCAAGTGCCCGTTCAAATATTCAGCTTCCAGGGAAATCCGAGGCTCCAGCAGAGAGCAAAGCAACCCTGTGCACCATCCCCACAGCACAGCACGAGGGCCCCAGAGGGGTGGAAGTGATTCTAGAACATACGTGTCTTAATCCAATAGGCAGGCCTACCCCAGGCCTCACCAGAGGAGGGCTGCGTCCCAGGCAGGTGCTGGGAAGAGCAGGAGGATTGGTGTCACGTCCCTACCGACAGGACCTGAGTCTGCCAGAGACTTGCTTCGGCTCTCCCTGTCTTACTCTCAGTGGGCTGCATGGGAAAGTGGTGTACCCCCTGAGTAGTTTCTGGACAAATTGCAGCTTGCCTTGAAGCCAGTTACAGCCATTACCCTGATCCAAGATTTCACCTCCCAAGGTTCCAGTTACCTGTGAGCAATGTGGTTCAAAATACTGAATGGAAAATTCCAGAAATAAACAATGCATTAGATTTTAAAAAGCATGCATTTATAACTGTTCTATTTTCAGTTATCATTGTAATATATTACTGTGCCTAACTTACACATCGAGCTTTACCATGGGCATACATATGTAAGAAAACACATGGTTCCCGTGGGGCTTTGGGCATCCTCACAGAACACAGGCCCCCTGACGAGGGGCTACTGGATGAGGCTGAAAGAAGAGATTTAAGTCTGATGCTTCATAATCCAAGGAGTGTTTGAAATCAGAAATAAAGTCAAGGATCATATTTTTAGGTGAAAATCCTTTAAATGTGTATATTTTTGTGTTCTTTTTAAATTTTTTTTGATTCATTGTATACGAATGGGGTACAACTTTTCATTTCTCTGGTTGCACATGGAGAAGAGTCACACCGTTTGTGTGATCATACATGTACATAGGGTAAGGATGTTTGTCTCATTCCATTATCTTTCCTTCCCCCTCCCCACCCCTCATTTCCCTCTACACATCCATCCTTCCTCCTTTCTTCCCCTAACCCCCTCCCCCATTATGTATCATCATCCACTTATCAGAGAAAATACTGGGCCTTTGGTTTTTTAGGATTTGCTTATCTCACTTAGCATGATATTCTCCAATTCTGTCCATTTACCTGCAAGTGCTAAAACTTTATTCTTTATGGCTGAATAATACTCCATTGTATATATATGCCACAGTTTCTTTATCCATTCATCTAATGAAGGGTATCTAGGTTGGTTCCACAATCTATCTATTGTGAACTGAGCTGCTATAAACATTGATGTGGCTGTGTCACTGTAGTATGCTGATTTTAAGTCCTTTGGGTATAGGTCAAGGAATCACCTTATCTTTTCTTTTTTTTTTTTTTATTCTTTTTAGTTATACAAGACAATAGAATTTATTTTTACATACGTATAAAAGCATGGAATATAATTTATTCAGTTCTGTCCCAGGCTTTCTGTCCCCTCTCTTCCTCCTTCTTGCTTATTCCCTTCCCTCTACTGAACTTTCTGCTATTTACTTACAGTTTTTGAAAAAATGAGTGTCTTGTGGGTGATCGTGATGGTGAGATTCACTGTCAATATTCATGTAGGTCCATAGACTCAAATTCCCCACAACAGTGACACCATGCTCCTGCTGAGCCGTTGACTCAGGCCCTCACTGTCCAGAAAGTTGTGTCTTCAGATGCACAGCGTCCTTAGTGCCTGCCCAAAGCACACACTCCGCAAATGTGTGCTGAACCGGTTGATCGCTTGGTCCCTGTAATATTGTTTTCTTAGCCTTAGTGCAGAGAGAAGTATTGTGATCAAAGACCGTTGGTCTCATAGTAAAAATAAGGTGTCCATCTAGTTCTAAGAGCTAATGAAAAATATAAAACACATCAAAGGCAACTTCATACCACTGCACTCCAGCTGTATCACACCACTTGAATATAAAGTAGAATGTGAAACGTGATAAGGAATGAAGACACAAATCTAATCTAAAAGTGGGATGTATTTCTGGGCCATTTAAATACTTCCAATATATTTAAAATTGACTCTTTGGTGTATATAGATTTATTTAATCTGAATTTGTATCCCTCCTTCCATGCTTTCCACCTGGCCAGGGCTCCACTCCTCCAAAAAATTTAAGCATCTTAATATTGTCATTTTTCTGGTATTATTTATACAGTGTAAAGATGTATTTGATTTCACTACTTAGAATTTTTCTTCAGAGACTTAAATGATAAAATGAATGGACTTTTAAAAATAGGACATCTTATTTCAAAAGCTATTTAGCCAGCCTCTTATCCTCGGTAGTCTAACAAAGTGCCACCAGAATGTCACATGGTGGCACACCCAGGCATGCCTGGGTTGTTTTCTTTTTCAGTTGGGACCTATTGATTCTCACCAATGTGAACACAGGCCAATTTGAAACCTTTGTTTACAAGAGCCAGGGAGCTCTGGTGGTTGCTTTCCCGCATCACTTTTGAACTCAGGACCCCAGAGCCATCCCAAGTTCTCACCAATTTGCTGACCAGGGAAGGCAAAGCCAAGGGGACGTCCCTCATGGCCAGGGACGTAGGAGCCCTTTCATTTCACAGTGTTATTTCCTGACCAGGATGACAGTTGAAAGATTGGATCCTGGAAGTAAAATTTGGAAAACGCTCCACCATCAGTCTTGACTTTAGGGATTCAGAGAGCACATGAGCTCAGTGACAGCAGAAGAAACGCAGTGTGTTTTGGCTCCAGAATGACTGCTAAATAAATTAGAGAAAACTTCCCTTTGTTTGCCTACACCCTTGTCGTTCTGTCAAACACCTTTTGGGAAGGCATGTCCAAGATGAGTTTACTTACACTGTTCACTTGTTTTTTCGTACTTAGACAAAGGGCTATTACTTTCTACATTTTATGGAGAGTAAACCAAGGTTGGGATGCAACACAGTTATTCAGGGCGTCACTGCACCGTTTCCCACCAGTCGGTCACTGGGGCAAAGCACGCACGGTAGGTGTGCTCCGCCCGGCCTGTCTTGGTTGTCTTATTAGTCACTGATGTTTTAAAATTGTTATGATAAAAACAAATTTTAGCTACTTTCATAATCTTCAGTATTACTTTGAATTGATCATTTTAAGCTATCTTATTATTGAAATTTATGAAAATAGGACTAATTTTAATAAAGAGTATGATGTAATGCATTTGATTTTCTCACTCAAGAGAAACCCTAAAGTTTTAAATTGAAGAGAAGCTGAAGGCAATGGCACATGCCTGTAATCCCAGCAACTAGGGAGGCCGAGTCAAGAGTATCACAAGTTTGAGGCTAGCTTCAGCAACTTTGCCAGGCCCTATGCAACTTAGCAAGACCCTGTCTCAAAATAAAAAATTAGAAGGGCTAGGGGTATATGACTCAATGGTAAAGTGCCCCTGGGTTCAATCCCAGTACCAAAAAATAAAAACAAACAAACAAATAACAAACAAACACAGTATGCTAATGGTAAAATTTTGTCCTGCTTTCAAAAGAACTAAGTAGAAGAATAGATCTGTAAGTAGCATCCTAATCAAATCTTACTACTTTTTTATTATTTTTTCCATTTGAGCCAAACATCCCATATTTACATAAGAACAAACTCACTATTTTAATTAGAACATATTTGATCCAGTTATTACAATGGAAATGGAAACATATTGAAGGTCAAAAACAGGTTTAGTTCTAGAAAAGGATTAATATTATTAGAAATATATTTTACTTTTCTAAAGTAAAGAACTCATGAAATTGCTTTTTTATATTTTCTACAATATCACTCTCAAAATTCCTTTAAAGAAAGTTAGTCTTCAGTTACAATTTTCCTTTTCCATGGCTGGTTAAAATTCCAGGATATTGAAAAATCATGGGTTTTTCAGTTTAGTTTTCTTCAGTCTCAATGTGTCGTGCAGTTGTGCCCTCTGCATCACTGATTGCACGCTACCGACAAAGGTAGAATCATCTTTGTATATACCCAGAGGGATTAATTCACATTAAGTCCAAAGTGAGATATCAAAACTCCTTCCTGGGGACAAGTGAAGAGGAAACAGGGGTTGGGAATGACAGGCAGATTGCTCTGTTCAGAATTCCCCTCATTTGGCCAAGCCCTCAATGACTCCAAGCCCAGATCTGGCTTCCATTCCACTGAACATGCCAGAAGATGCAGGCCACCCAGGTCGTGCCCCCTTCCCCACCTTTATTCTGTTACCAGGTCCAGCAGACTTCCCTTCCACACCCGTCTAGACCACAACCAGCTTCCCGTGCATCCCTCCTGGGCCTGTCCTGCATCTGCCTGCTGGTCCCTGCCAGCACCCCGCCCGCAGATGGATGCAGTCACCTGCAAGCTGTCTCCCTGCATCCACTCTTAACCCACCAATCTGTTCTCTTCTAAAGTCAGAGTGATTTTTTTCAAAACGTACAAGTGATCGTATTCTGCATTGATTAAAATTTCTTAAAACCATCCCATCATTTGTAAAGTTAAAGACCCAAGCCTTTGCTCTAGCTTCTTAGAACTGTCCTAGCTGCTCCTACCACTGGTACCCAGCCTCGGTCACACCTTGCCTTCCACAGTCCACGCTCCTCATGAACCCAAGGCCTCCAGGTGGACGGGCCTCGCTCCATCCTGCGGGCTGTTGTTCTCTAGGGCTCTCTTTGCCTGGACTCTAGGACTCTTTGTCGTGTCACACCCCTGAGCACATGCACAGCACGTCACCACCTGTGCCTAGCTGTACATCATGTACCTTCAGCAGTCAGCCCTATCACTACCTGGACATCCCTTTGCTGCCCAACATGCCCGGAGCCACACTGGACTTGCTTGTGTCACTGTGATCAGCACCCAATAAACCTGAGTAGGCCACCAAGAGAAGACTCTTGGGACCCTCACTTCACATGTTTACAGTGATCTGCATGCACCAGGCTGTGTGTAACATCTAAGGCTAATATTAACCAGAGTGGCTTCAATACAAGGTAAACTCAGCACAGAGGACACCACTTGCCACACACGGATCAAGTACAACTCAATCATTAACGTCGACAGAACTGCACTGATACCATAGCTGTTGTGTTCACAGAGACTCAACTTGGGATCTAAAAGGAAAATTGCTATTTAAAAACTTCTCAAATCACTATAGAAATACTCTATCATTGAAACTGATTAAGAGAAAAATAGTTGCAGAAGTGACTGTGCAGTGCCTCCATTGACTCATCACAGAATTCCAAACCCTGAAGTGAGTGCTGAAGGGTAAGCTCACTGAAGGAGGCGCTGTGAGGCCTGGGCAGCCACAGCCTGTCTCCTGACCCTCAGCACACACTGTGTCCCGGGGCAGCCTGCCTGAGAGTCGTGGACTCCTGATGCTGAGGTCAACTCCAGCTGAACTGCCCCCCTGAGCCTCCAGGCTAGATTTGGGGAGGTTTTCTGGTTTGTGCTCACCTCGTCCTGGAGAATCCCAGCTGACCCAGTCAAGTCCCTCCTGAATGGGTTAGATTTCAACATGGATCTGGAGATCTCCTCCATTCAGAAGTAGGACTGCTGTATGTGTTACTCTAAGAGTTAAAAATGTTCTAGACACTGACAGTATTACTCTAGAATCCTAAAAATAGTGGGGAATCTCCCCAGATAGCTCTAGTCCCACAGAAACATTTTGTGCTATATTTTCAAGCAGGTTTGTTTAGGTAAAAAAATAATCTAGAATTTTTGATGTGTTCTTAGAAATGAAAACTGAAAATGTTGATCCTCTGAAGTGGATTGAAACTCTTTCCTTATCTGCTTTCCCTTCCTTATTTCTTAGTGACTGCTTTTTCTTAGACTTTATTTTTGATTTATAAATGCTCTCAGGTGTTATTAGTGGAAGTGATCCAAAGCGGAGCCTCCTTCCACTGCCCTATCGATTTTAGTCCTGGTGACAGGGGCACACCAGCTCTCAGGCCTGTTGACGCTGACACAGGCTGCCCAGGTCTCGGGCTGAGACTCCCAGGGAGGGAGACAGCACCGAGGAAACCCATCAAGAGCACAACATCCAAGACGAAGACTCAAGTAACCAAGGACATTATGCTGAGTAGCTGGGGCACCTAGACTGTGACGTTTTATATTTGAAGGACATGAGCATGTTCTTCATGTGCTTCAGGGTCTGGCTTCATGAAATGCCACAGAACAACCAGCATGTGGGAAGAGCTTCAGAAGGAGAGAGTGAATGGGAGGGAGGATGTTGCTCTTTAAACAAACTCACACTGGCAGTGAAACCCTGCAGGCCATTCACCAGAGGAGGCCCACCAGCCATTCTCAGCCATCCATCCGGAGCGTGAGGTAGCTCCGGAGGAGATCCGTGTGGGCGGAGGTCAGGCATGGAGAGCACTGCTATGCTCCTGAGACGATCACCCAGAGTTGGCTCTCTCGTTCCACTGTGAATGTTGATCCTGCTGAGCTGAGCGCCCCTTGGAGTGATGCATTGGACCCGCATCATTAGGACACAAAGCCATGCTTGGAACCTCAGAAAGGAGACGCCCATTGAATCCACCTGGGATTGCAAAGGAAGCACGTTTCTGGAGTGCTGGGTGCCTGAGTTACTGAAGCTCCACCAGGGACGCAGGTGTGACACAGTGAATCTTCTTCAAAGCTCTGGGTGTGGGACCGGGGGTAGAAATTGCCAACCCAATATAGCTAAAAGGTTCAAATCTCTTATTTCCAGAATTATAGGCATCACACCTACTTCTGAGAACTAAAATTCTTTGTGCTCCATAATACACTACATTCTATCTTAAGGCCAGCTGAATGAAATATTGGGCCCAAACCCCAAAAGGTGTTGGTGTACATCCTTCCAGTGCTGATGAATCCCTTACTCTCTACTGTGATTTTGTGTCCTCCAGCATTAGGTGCTGTGATTTTGCACTCAGCTCACATTAACTGATGCCCTGAGTAGGTTTAGGGATGTGCCCCCTGGCTCTTAGTCCTACCCTACTTAACCTGGCAGACCCCACTGATCAGGACACCTTTCCACCACTCCAGGAGTGTTGAATCAGTAGGAGTCACAGAGGACGCAAGGTCTTGACACCAATCTGGCTTGAGCTGGCTCTTATCTGAGGAACACGGAAGCTAGACAAAGGATGGGACGTCCTAGGGTTGGGACGGGCAGGAGTTTCAGTGACAGCTCCTCAAGTCATGCAAGAGCAGGGGCAGCAGCTGAATTGCTAACCTGCAGAGGGACGAGAGTGCCGAGGTCTAGTCACAGGGTCAAAGGTTAGAATCTCATGATAAAAATGACATTTGCCGTCCCAATGCCTGTTGGATCTCCTGCCTTTGAGATGCAGCGTCCTCATCAGTGTGAGTACACACTGCTCCGTTGTTTCATTCCACTGACAGCAAATTGTGTGGACCATCAGTTTAAATTTGAACTGTGAAATTGCCTTCAAATCCTCCAGGTACTAAAAGATGACACCTGGAGAGGTGTAGGGATCAGCACCGTGCTATTTGTTAGGTCAGTGCCCTGGGGTTGGGAGCAATAGCATAAGGGAGGGCGACCAGCTAGGGTCTGCAAGCTGCAGAGCGAGCCAGCCAGTGGGAACCCATAGGCTGGTGAGGCTCCCGTCTTTCACATCAAGGTGTCGGCACTCAGTTTGCAGTTGGTGTTTCCGCACACTGGAACATCAGCCTCGGTCAAACCCTTGGCAACGTCTGAAGGATTCAAGGAGAGGCAGAGAAGGCCTTGAAGCACATGGGCTGGCTGCCAGGGGTGAGAGGGTAGTGGACAGAACGCAGCACCCAGTACTCAAGCAGGCCTCCCAAGCCAGAGGAGCCCCAAGGAGTCAAGGGACAGGGCCCTATTGCATGTGTGGCCTAGAAGGACAGCGGCCTGTGTTCTGTGACCCCAGTGTGCAGGTGCGCCACAGACCTGTGTCTGCACAAAGTCCAGTACAGACGGTCTCCACACAGCTGCCTCTACACACAGGCCTGGCACTTCATTAGGAAGCTGAGACTTCTGCCTCAGAGCATTCCAAAAGGCACACCTGCTCGTGAGAATTTGTGGAGGACGGCGAGATTTTACAGGTGCACCGTTAATGTGTGCAGCTTTTACTTTCTCCCTCATGGATTCTACAAAACGCTAGACAGCCCTCGTTCAGAGACTGGGGAGGCTGAGTTGAATGGAGGTCTTGGTCTTCCTTTCCTCTCAAGGAAAGTGACAGGAGCAAACTTTTCCAGGGAGAACAAATAGTCTTCAACTTCCACATCTGTAGCTGTGAATCACTTGTGGTTCATGGAATGCAGTGTGGGGAAAGATGAAGTTGCTTCCAGACTCAAGGGACTTGGAGACTGATCTCAGGCATGGCTGACATGGGAAGAAGGGGAGTGAGGGGCTGCGGTTCCTCCGCCATCATGGACTAGATTGTCTTTTGCAATCCGGACATCTGTCTCCATCACCTAAATGAAATTCACCTCCTTTCTTTTAAAAAGCTTTTAAAATTTAAATAAAATGTGCCCTACAAAAATAGTAGGCATTTTTAGTTAATACCTCTCTCATAATTAGGGTGGAGGATGAGGTATCAAAGAAACCTCAGAATTACAGTAGTTCTTGCTAATTTTTTCTCCCCCTAAGTGAGCCAGTCTTGGTGGATTGGAGAGATAGCTGTTCCTACGGTAGCCAGATCCTCTATTTATATGGTCCCCCACTGAATGGTGTTGTCCTCTACTCTGTGAATGGATGACTCCTGAAACCACATCCCCGACACAGGAAGAAAAAGTGACACTAGGCAGCACCTCCTCCCGAGGTGAATGCTGCAACCCCACTCCCGGCACTCAGTCCACGAGACCTTGCTTAGTTACAGCCCCTCCTAGCCCAGGAGGAGTGCAGAGAAGCTGGTTCCCACCAAGCAGGGGACATTCTGGAACTGAAGAAGAAACCAAGGCTGCTGGGCTCGCCTCATGCTCTACTTTGAACCCAGGTTCACAGAGACACACAAGTTACGGCTACCAACGTGACGGTGTGTTGCAAAGACACCATTAACAGGTCCATTTCCTTTCTCAGTCTAGAAGCACCAGCTCCACATAATGCAAAGAGCCATGGCTGGGGCAGGGCTCCTCCTGTGCAGAAGGGACTGCAAAGCTCTCTGTGAGTGGCACAGTCCTTAAGAGTAGGGGTCACAGAGCCTCCTGGAGAGGAGCAGCTACAACTGCAGAGGAAGCTGGGCTGGATGAAGCCCCAGTCAGAAGGAACCGTTAGGATGATCATTAGGTTGATCAGTGTGCGCCAGCAGAATACAAAAACTCTCTTGTTCTTTTTCTAGATGATTTCTGTCCCTCTGTTGTAAAGTCCCTTGAATGCTTGGCCTTCTGCTTTCCTGTTCTAATTTTTCTTGGCTTTCTGGAAGATAATAGGACGTGTGGCATGGCCATCTGCAGGGTATTTTTTTTCTCAGGTTTTTAGCCAATGTGATGGACTCCCCTCGATTCAGTCTGTGTAAAGAGGACAGTTGGGACATGATACTTATTTTAAAATCACCATTTATTTTTATTAATATTTAAACTCATGCAGATTCAACAAAATTTTATGACACTTAAGATCGACAATGAGAGTAAAAAGACACCAAAGTTTACTTAACTCATAATCTTACAACCTTGAAAACACAAAATAAAATTGTGTCTTAAAACTTCACACAAAATTAACACACAGTGGTCAAATTTTGGGTGAAAGAGATTTCTCATGAGCAGGATGCTCGTTTTTTTGTTGTTTTATGTTCATTTGTTTCTTTCTTTTTTTTTAATGCAGACAATTTGCCTCACCTTGACATCACGTAGTCTCCTAAGACCTGTAGGGTGTGCTTCCAGAGCACCAGGTTGATTCCAAGTTTCCTGGGAACGAGTGGCAAGGCACCTGGGAAGGCAGCTGCTTTCAACACGGCTTGCTCTGCAATTACACTGGCAGTTGGGAATCTGATAAAAAGTGAGATGCTTTGTAGACAGGTAGATGGAAAATCAAAGCCCTAATTGCAGTGATTTTTTGAATCATTTCATGAAAAAAGCCATTTGCATCTATTACTAATCAAATCACATTTAATTATATATTTACAAAGGAAAACTTGTGCTCTGAATTCAGTGTGAAAGGAAAGGCGCTCATTTGTGAGTATGGATGTGTGGCGTTTCCGTTCTGAGGACTCGTCTCCTGCTTTATATGAATGCAATTAGATTGATTTTGTATTTATATGAAAATTTGGAATGTTATAGCATAACAAAGTAATAGACTATGCATCTAAATCAACAGCATAAATATTCATTGAACAACAGAAAAGCATAGTGCTTCTTAGGTTGAGATTATCAAAATGGAAGTGAGACATATACATTAGTAACAGAAAAGTATACACTCCTCAATGGTTTTCGTAGCAATACTTATTTTTGTATTCAGCATTAATATTTTATTAAACAGCAATTTTGGGGGGGGGATATCAAAGGCCCAGTCCAAGTTGTGTGGCAGACTTCACTGCTGGACACTCAGTACCATCCAAAAAGCATCGCCATTGAAGCAGATTAGCTAAGAACAGCTTCCAGACATTTCTGTACATGGTGTCTTCCTCTGAGTGCATTGCCAGGCTGGCCATGTCCCCATCACGGGAGCGGTGGACTACTGAGGAGTGCCTGGCCGACGTTTGCTCAATAAATATAATTACCCTTCCTTTGTCTTCCAGACCTAAAGCAAAATTGTTTTCTAGGCCTTTATTTTGTCCTGATTGAATTATTGTCTCAGTTTTCTGATGGCCTATCAAGTTCAATTCCCATACAACAACCACATTTCTGTGCTCCTCTGCCACGTCAGCTCTCTATTTTCTTGAAAATTAAATTTCTAGGATACAACAGTTTTCATTCAAAATTTCTTTTATCTGAGTCACCTGCTCAGAGCCTTCTCTCCAGATAAGATGTTTTTCTGTTTTTCTTTTTGGCCATGACAGAACCCTGTCATTTGTTTATAAGACTTCACTGAGTATAACACAGGGAGGATTTTTTTAATAATAGAGAAACACTAACAAATGGATAGGAATTATTTGAGAGATAATGATTTATTCAAGGATCTCATAGCAGTTAATGCAGCCAGAAGAGAGTTTGTAGGGGAATTACTGAAAACGAGGCCAGAGATGTGGGTTGATGCATACAAGGAAGTTTTTTAAAAAATGTTATGCCAATGTTTTTTTGTTTTTAATCTAAAAACTAATTACGGATATAAAGCAGGAGCTGATACTCTCAGGCATCTGTTTCAGGAAGCTCACTGCTATGGCAATGTGGAACTTGGATTGGAAGAATCACATGAAGACTGAGGCCAACTTA
Organism: Glaucomys volans; assembly: GCA_020662805.1. Lineage (NCBI taxonomy): Eukaryota > Metazoa > Chordata > Mammalia > Rodentia > Sciuridae > Glaucomys > Glaucomys volans. Next base: position 813,216 of record JAJEJO010000150.1, on the reverse strand, counting down.
ACTTTTTAAGGCAGGGGGAGAGCCTCGGGGACAGAGCTGAGGGTTTGCTGCTGAGCTGGAAACAGGACTGGTAACTAGAGGGTTGGGACAGAGGCAAAAGGGGAAGGAGCTCTACCTGGAGGTGTTAGAGCTGGGGGACAGGATTCATTTGTCGAGTTTTAGATGGCTCTCAGATACAGGAGTGAGCAAGCCCCAAAAGAAACAGGATGTATGGGCTTGGAGCTGGAGCATGACGTCTGGGAATAGAATGCAGATGGGGGTGAGTGTGAGCAAAGGAGGGCTGACTCCATGTGAGGCACCGGCAGCGTGGGGGTACAGGGCAGAGTCCTGGGGCAACACCTGGGGATGTATGTAGGATTCTCAGAGAGGATGTGTGTGTGCCTGCCTATGAGCAGATTTGTTAAGAGAACTGGCTCACGGTGTGTGGGGGCTGAGATGTCCCCTGCCTGCTGCCCACTAGCTGGAGAGCCACGACTACTGACCCCATCATTTGGCCACTGTCTGAAGGTCCAAGAACCAGAGAACTGGTGTCCCCAGGCAGTAGAGGATGGGTGACCAGCACCAGATCTGCTCCTTCCACTGCCTCTTTCTTCTGTTCTGGCTGAGTCCATGGACTGAGTTCGTGGTGCTGACGACATTGCTTTCTTACTCCGTCTAGTGAATCAAATCTGATCTCTTCCAGAGACACCCTCGCCATAGCCATAACCCCAGCAGGAGGTTCACTGACCCTTTGGATACATGAAGGTGACCATCACAGGTGGTCAGACTAGAAATAAGCACACACATGGCCAGGACCGTCCGGAGGGCACGGAGCAGAGCCAGGAGGTCTTGTGTGCAGGGTCAGAGGCTCTGAAATGCGGAGGCATCATGGAGGGAGGCAATCATTGGGTTCACCCCTAGAAAGTCTCTAATGAGCTTCAGAGAGTTTCAGCAGGAAAAGGTGTTGGAGAGACTGGAGGGGACAAGGTGAGGGTGAGGAAGCAGTGTGGCACAGGGACCTCTGCAGACCAGCTGTGGTTTGGGGTAGGTGAGTGGCCATCACAGGGGTGTGACACATGGGAGAACCTTCCTGCGTAGACCCGTTGGGTATGAGTACAACTCGGTGACGGGGAGAAGAGGGTCGTGTGAAGACCTGGAGGGTCGCTGTGAAACGATGTTTCCAGGAAACTGCATGCTGCCTGGCCTGGAGAATGGGTGGCTCTCCCTTGCAAGGGCGGGGCGCTCAGCCCTGCCCCGAACTGAGTTGGTGATGGTGGGTGGCTCCAGGGGCAGGTTCAGTTTTCGTGAATGACTTCCTGCCTAAGGGAAGAACGTTAGCAGAGAAGCTAGAGTGCGAGTCACTGTGGCTGGGGACTCCAAGACGCCCTGCTCTTCAGCAGGATACCACCTGCTGCCTCTTGCTGCGACACTCCTCTTGCAACTGGTGTCACTCGACCCAGAGTCCTGCCCTCCCTGTGTCCAGGCCTATGGGAGCTAGCTTGTCCACCTGTCCTTAAGATTGTCCCACCTACTGACTTTGAACACTATCTTGAAAAGCAGATACCCAGCCTTCTCCTCTCCCACCTTCACCAGGCTCCTTACACTTGGTGCCCTAGTCAATGCACTCATTCAAATTCCTCCTGCTGAAAATTCCATTGAGAGGGGAATAAAATAAGGGAGGACTGAAGGCTTATTAAGGGCTTCTCTGATGTTAGAAAGTGTTCCGCTGCCTTGCGACAAGTGTCTGATTTCGTACTGAAATAACACTGTGATGCACCTGGAAATGGCCACTTGTCCAAGTTCAGAAAGCTACTCTTTGCAATATGACTTATCAACAGGTTTATTTGACTCTACAATCTGTGCTTTTCCCACTACCCCACAGTACACCACGCTACTTCTTAACAACTTTTTCCCACACATGATCACACACACACACACACACACACACACACTCATACATTCACACACACAGGAATATAGAATTTAAATTTGATTATACATTCAGATATATATGTGTGTAGTGAATGTATGTAGAGTACAATGGACTGCATGCATGCCTATAAATAATTCATGGCTTATTATAATTTCAAACTTCTCAAAGATTTTCTTCTGAATTAAAATGAAAGTGAAAAGCCCTATTGCTGGTTTCTGCTGCCCATGGCCCTGTTTTGGAAGCAGCCACATGCGAATGAGCAGCTTGTTTCCAGTGTTCTGTCTGTAAGTGAAGAGCGGATCACTGATGTCCCCTAAGAACTGGATTTTACCCCCGATTGCCGAAACACAGGAGGACTCTGAAGGCTGGTCTGACCAGGCTGGGGCAAAGCTGATGAGAGCATGGGACCAAGGATTTCCAGCCAAGGCCTGTGCATTCAAGATTGCCATACGCATTTGTCCTTTGCATGTCCTCCACAGCCTTAGGGGTGATTTTTAAATACCATCAGTTGATTTCAATGAATATATGTGAGCAAAACTGGAAGACCATTTCAGGTAAAATTGGAAAGAAAATTTAACTAAATGTAACTACTAGGGTATTTCGTAACTATTAAAATTACAATTCTTGAAGGTAACAAGTGGATATCCACACACAAAAATAACATTCACAGGGGTTGGTATCTTAATCCCCAAATTCAACTGTTAACAATATTTGGAGGTAGAGCTCTGGGGAAGTAATTAGGGTTAGAGGAGGTCATCAAGGTGGGGCCCACGGTGGCCTCACTGTCTTCATAAAAGGAGGAAACAGACTCAGACTAGCACGCTTGCTCTGTCTCACCATCGGGAGCCTTCTGCACTCCTTCATTGTAGAAAGAAGACCCTCATCAGCTGTAGTCCTCAGAGCTTAGAATTTCTGGCCACCAGCACTGTGAGGCACAGCTTCACGTTCTTTATAAACTACTTAGTCTCTGGCATTTTGTTATAACAACCTAAAACAGACTATGACATTCAAAATAGACCATAGGCTTAACTATAAGATGTGAAACTATAAAAATCCTAGAAGATAAAATGGGGAGAGAAGCTAGGTGGTGTTGGGCTTGGGATACATTTTCAAGCACAACATCCATGAAAAAAAGGATTTGATAATTTGGACTTCATTTAAATTAAAACTTATGCTCTGAGAAAGATAATATTAAAATAATTTAAGATAAGCCTTAGGATAGGATTAATATTTGCAAAAACACTTCTGCCAAGGGACCTGTGTTGGAAATACACAATTGAAATTAAAACTCTACAATCAAAAATAAGCAGCAAAACTTTAAAATAGGCCAAAGACCTTAATGAACACCTCACTAAGGAAGATAAATAGATATCAAATAAGCCCATGAAAAAGTGCTTCATGTCATATGTCGTTAAGGGATTATGAATTGAAACATTAATGAAATACCACTATAAATCTAGCAGAATAATTTAAACACTGGCAACTCCAAACACTACCAAGGATATCACACAGTGCAGACTCACATCATTGCTGGTGGGGATGCAAAATGGTACAACCATGTTGGAAGACAGTTTGGTGGTTTTTTACAAATTCAGACTTATTTGCCTTGTAGCCCAGCAATCCTTGGTATTTAATCCTTGGACAGTTGAAAACCTATGTCCATACCAAAATCTGCACCTGGAGGTTTACAGCAGTTTATTCTTCATTGCCAACATTTGAAAGCATGAATGATGCTCTTTGTTAGGTGAGTTTGTAAGCTGAGGCGTATCCAGAGAGTAGACTGTCATTTAGGCTTAAAAGGAAATGAGCCCTTAAGCCCTGAAAGGACGGAGGCATCTTAAGTGCATATGGCTAAGCGAGAGGCCAGCCTCAAAGGGCTGCACGCTGCGTGGTCCCCACTGTATCCAACCTGGAAGGGGAAGGTCTGGAGACAGCCACAGTCACTGTCAGGGCAGGGGGCACAGAGCCATGAGCCAATGAGCAGGGGCCAGTTCTGGGCAGTGAGACTATTCAGTGGAGACTGCAGTGTGGGGCGTGGCTGGTCCCCTGAGGACGCCTGAACACTGCGCACACAGAGGAGGAGCCACATGTAAGCCACGGAGCTCAACTAACTTGACGGATCCCCGTGGGCCACACAATGCAGGCAGTGGGTAATGGAGACCTGCAGGGGTGGGAGAGCGACTCCTGCAGAAACAGGCTCCGCTCACCTTCTCTGTAAACTGAAATCAGCTCTTAGAACAACCCACCTCTCTCCTCATGTTGACAGAGATGGCAGGCCTGCTAGGGATTCCGGGGGGCCGTGCTCCAGGGGGCCGTGCCTCCACGTCTGCAGGGCAGACGCCTCTGTGTCCTTGTCGCTCCCTAGCTTGCAGGCATTCGGTGGTGTGTGTGTGTGTGTGTGTGTGTGTGTGTGTGTGTTGATTCCCTCCGACATTTAGAATGGTCGGTAGCTACCAAACACCATCCTTGCACTTCCTTTTCTTTTCCTCATTGCTATCGCTTCAATTATACGCTTGCTAGTTTCTAAGATTTGAACTGGCGTCCGGCAGGTCAGACACCGTTGTTAGGTCATGACCTCTGTTTATCCTCGTCAGGATGAAGCCAAGTAAAGAGGTGTCATGGAAATGGTGTGCATAAAACACTGGACGAGGTCACA
>JAJEJO010000150.1:744129-804958 GCA_020662805.1 Glaucomys volans | reverse complement strand
GTGATCAGACCTGCACTAACGGGGGCATTGTGACCTCCTCACCTCTGTATGGGCCTTCCTCCAAATACCATCACCTTCTGGTGTCCTTGGGATGGTGCTTCTATGTGTGAATATGGTGGGTTGAGCCCATGGCATTGAGTTTTTACACTAGAATCTAACGTCTTGATATTTAGTTTTACAAAAAAGTAACACCCTATGTAACAATCTTGGCCATTGGAGGTTTTAGTATTTGATTGTGCAGATTTTTGTGACATATATTCAAATATCTATTTGTTCAATAACTAGTGAACGCATTTCAGTAACTGGATTAGAAGACTGAAGAAGATGCGGACATAGGTCCTGACCCTCAGCAACCTGTTAGCCAACTAGGGCAGTATCCACGAATTATCAGATGCAAAGCAAGAGCCTGTGTGCTGTTTACATTGCCAGGAGGGGGTGACTTCAGAGGGAGGGACTCCATTAGGGCTGAGCTCTAGCGAGGGCGATGAGCTGGGTGTGTTTTTCATAAATATAAAAGTTCTCAGCAAAGGGAAGAGGTAGTCATATGGGAATGAGGACAAAGAAAATTTGCAAAGGTCGAAAGGTAAAGTGTTGATCTTGAGGAAAGCAAGCTGGCAATGAGACACCCAGAAACTCCAGGGAAGGCAGGAGGGTGGGTGAGGAGGTCAGTTTGCATTGGCCTGCCAGGGGGTGGTGGGCACTGACGCTGCTTAAGGGCACCATGGTGCCTGCAGGTCACACTGCTGGTGGTTGGAGTGGGGCAGAGGGACCAGGGAATCGGGCTCTGAGGATCTGGTAGACCCGCCCTCTCTTTGTGACCCACGCCCTGAGCAGATGAGAGGATAAGAAAAATACTCAATGAATATAACCATAGAGCCACATGGAAAATAAATCAAAGTACCCCAACATATTATAGCTTAAATGACTAAAGATGAAAAGTTTTCCTCTCGGATTGCAGTCATGCAGGGAAGCAGCTAGTTTATTTTTCCTTGTAACAGAGTTTTAATAAGAAAAATTTCCAGTGATTTAACCATTTATATTTAAAGTCCACTGTGGTTTATCAACCCATCTCTTCTTAAGTCCCTTTTAATACAATAAGCCAGTGTAATATTGGAAAATATGTGAAGTTTGCTAACTGTCTGGTCAACTCCTTCTCCTGTGAGATTCCATTGGTTGAAAAGTTGGGGGAAATGTTATTTGCTTATATTCTCTTCACACGATTTTACAGATGAGTTTTTGGAGGCTGATTAAGTATGTAATCCATCATAAATGAGATGATTATTCTATGGGTACACCCTGAAAGCATTACTGCTGATCCATGGGTTTAGGGAAAGAGACTTGGAAGTCTACTTAGATGGAAAATGTCTTAAAAGATGTATTTTACACCCTGCATATGCACAATACCTTCCAGAAATATTGCACATGCACCCTGAGTGCAGTCTTTAGTGTCTGATGAGTTATGGTTGTGGCAAGCCTCGAGTGCAAAAATACTGCAAAATAATTCAAATTGCATGCTAACTCACAGAAAATCCACTTTTAGCTCCTTCCAAAGAATACACTAAGCTAAAGGTCATCATATAACATTTCTAAAGAGAGAAAAATGCCAAACTCTTTTCTGGCACCTAATGCTGGTGATAAAGGATAAGGCTGTTGGAGGAGAGAGCTGGCTCCTTTATTTATCTTAGCTATGCGGATAACTGAAGCAGAATTAGTATTTTTGCTGAACAAATAAAGCGTTCTATATTCAATATGAACTTTCAAGTTCTAAGTCTCCTGAGAAGGAAAACTTAGGTAACAGATGTTCATTTTGAAAATCCTCGTACAGATTTACTGGCTGAGTGACCTAAAACAAGTCACTTCTTTGAGCTTTTCTTTCCTGTTTGTGGACTGGGGATGAAAATAATCACTTCACCCAATGATTCAAAGTTGAATTGCTAAGATGTGTGTTGAGTGTCTGACCCTGGGGTTGTTGTGAGGTTCAAAAAAACAATAAAACCTACAGAAGTTATAACATATGCAGGGTTATTATTGACAGGAACAGAAATTAAATCATTGATCAGTATCCTGATACTGATCAACTGGGGTGCTGTGTAGTAAGTAAGGGCAAACAATGTAGCCATCTCCAACTAAGTGTACCATGAGGCACCTCTTCCAAATGACCACATCTTTGGCTCTCAGTGCTTTTATTTAAGACTGATTGATTGACACATAGCAAAAAACTTTCCCAGCATTATTGGAAATATGAAGAAATTGAGGGCTATATTTATATTTTGTAATGCTGTTCATTTTGAAGATCTGTGATGGGAGAGCATGGAACCTGGGTATGGGGACAGCTGTTACAAGCAGGTCGGCCTGTCAGGGACGCAGGATTTCCCACAGAGAGAATAACTAATGAGAAGACAGCATGCCAACTCCTGTGGGCCGTGTCACACCATTCACAGTGCTCCCTGCAGGAACCGGGGCACCCTGTTGGGTCAGTATGGGTTTGAAAGTTTTCGGCAACCACTGGCCCTCTTGCCTGGTCTAGGTAGTGCCACTCAACATTTCCATGACCAGGCACACCCTGATTGAACTTTCAATAAGAAAGAAAGAATGCAAATCTGCCAACACCCAGCTTGAATTGCTAATGAGGTGGTACAGAGTAATAGCCAAGAAGAGCCCAGGCCACAAGATGTTCAGTAGAGTCTGGAAAGGTACATTTGTCACTGTACATTAGCACTTCATTGAAATCACCCACATTCCCCAATTCCGGAAAATGCAAACACCTGTACAATAAATGATAACATGACTGGTGACAACAACAGCAATGACAGCAGTGATCTCAGAGAAGAGACTGTAGGTGACACTGCATCTTCCTGCAGATTTCTGCACATCATTTTCTACCCTGCTGACTTTCATTCAGTTACACAGCAACAGCACCTACAGAGGTGTGAGCAAGGTCTCAGATGGGATCCATTATTTTTCAAAACTGCCTGCTGCCTTTAGCATAAGTACCCTCTAAATCAAAAGTCTTTTAACAAATTGCACTTTCCCTTTTATGTTGACATATAAATAACAGAGTTTTATAATTTAAAAGTACAGTGGGCCCTAAAGTGCAATACGATCATACTCACATGCACACATTTAAAATAGGTCATGTTTATTTTTATACAACTTTCCTTCTGATTGCCACGTCATTTTTAAGTACCCACGCCTGGTGTTAAGGATAAGACCAGATCAACTTTTGTGTGGGATATTAAAAGAAATGAAAATTAGAATCATGACGTTCCATTACTCATCTATCCAGTCGGCAGAACTCCAGAGTTCCACGGCTTCCTCCATCGCTGAGATTTCGGGGAACTGGCCTCTCTGGTAATTGTTCATATGCAAAGTGCTGCAGCCTCCCTGAAAGGCAGCACCCAGTGTCTAGCGTGTGACGTCCCATGTGGTCCACACAGCAAACTGTTCCAGATCTACCCTGTGCCCCTGGGCAGTAAGAGTGTCAGGAGCTCAGGCGTTTCATTCCCACACTGTGAGAGCAAAATGCAAATGAGCTGTTAACAGGTGACCTGGCCGGATCCTCACTGTCCACCTGCACCACGGAGTCTGTTTACCGTAGCACACGCGGAATCCCAGGCAATTTCTCTGCACGCCCGGTGTGCGTGCGAGACTGGCTGCGTGGAAAAGACGAGGCGGAGAAAACCCAGAGAGATCGAGCCACTGCTAGGAAGGGTGGGGATGTTCACGTCACCTACCTGGGGTTAAATTTAAACTGACAGGATAAACACCACCACCAGAGACGGCTGCACACAGGGTGCTGAGGACAGGGAACACGCCAGTGTTCTCTCAGCAGCTGGTGTTGTGCGTCTACCTAGAATCATGTGGGGATGATTTTACACCATCAGGATGGATGAGTAAGTGAACCAAAATGCAGAGGCACTGCTCAGAGGTGCAGGAGAGGCGAGAACCCTGGGCTGAGGAGCCAGGGCTCACGCCCACAGCAGCGCTGCCCCCGGCACACCTGCAGTATGTTGAAAACTAAATTTCAAACAATAGCATGCATACTGTTGGCACTGGTCTTCTGAAGCTTCCATTTATGCATTATAGGATAAAGCAAATAATTACACGATCCCTGTGAAGATCCACGTTTCTCCATTCTTTATGTCAACAGCAATAACAATGAATAGAGATTTCTTTGTCCTTTCTTTGTTTTTCTATGTTGTGATTCTAAGATCCTCCTACCTCATATGAGTTAAAAGCTGTGAATTTGGCAGTTGTGGTGAATTATCTTTTTCCTATTTTGATTGGTGCTTGATTTTTCAGTATAAATACAAATTTATATTCAAGGCATTAGGGCAAGCTTAATTTTTCAAAAAATAAGTGTTTAGCATTCATACTTCATGAGAATGAGAAAGCTGTTAAAAATAAAGTGTAGTTATTTAAAATATCAATGATATTCCAAGCATTTCTCTATCATATGTAGACAGCACTGCACCGTAAAATTTCCAAAAATGTTCCATAAGGAAGAATGTGTTTCTAATATTCCATTCTCTGTCCTAGTTCTGGTAAGAATGAAAAAATAAGTAAAGAAAGAAGTTGTATATATTCCAGCAAGAAAATAAAGGTCAATGTGTGAAAACAAATAAGTTTCAGCTGACAAACCATCCATGCAAAGGCAGACTTTTAGAGTGAAAAATAAACTCGTCTCCAAGCTAGCCAGAGAGTGAAAAGAAAGGGAAAGCCACAGAAATCAGGGCAAGGGCAGAACCCCAGTGTCCTTGGAGACAGACCCCAGTTGTACAAGCTCCTATTTAAGGCAGCAGGTGTGACAGGTAAGCTTGCAGTCCCTAGGGAATCCTGCTTATTGTGACTATTCCTGTTCAGAAGGACTGACAAATGCAACAAGATAGCTTCTGAGCCCACTGCCCACAACACACAAAGACACACATGTGTACAAACAAGCCATCCCTTGACGGAAGGGCTTGTGACCAGAGGCTTTTGAGTTGCAAATGTTCTTGGGTTTACAAATGTCTGATGAGCTGTCTTGGGACTGGGGCCCAAGTCTAAATGTGAAGTTCATTTATTTTCACATATACCTGGTACAGATAAACTGAAGACAATTTTATGTAATATTGTCAATACTTTTTTGGAGGAATATGGGTGTGCAAAGAAAAATGTGTTGCAACTGAAGGCGACTGGAAGGCTGTTTCCCTGGGAGAGGCTGAGTGGCCGGTGCTGCCCCCGCCTTTTGACGGTCACCCTGCACCAAGGGTCAGGTGGGCAGTTGTCACCTGTGGCACCATGTCAGCATTTAAGAAGTCTGGCTGACTGAGAGGAGACATACAGGCTCAGATCTCATATACATATGCACGTATGTCTCCTATCAGTTATTTGTTATCAAGAGAATTATGTCCTTATATGTCTAAATGACTGTGGAGTGAAAGGTGGGTGTGCATCTTCATATTTCATGAATTGAGACTGACCCGTTCTCTCTCTGAGAGTATATAATGTGTCCATACCTCTGCGTTATATCTATGATGCCTAGATAGATGAACAGCTAGATAAGCTAGATAGATAACTAGACTGTTTGTGCAAGTATACTTTTAAAAATGCTGAAACCCAGATAAGTCAGTGCACTTTTGTTAAAATGCCCAAGCATGACACAGTTTGTGATTCCACCATCTTTTTAGTTCCTGGTTTGTAAGTGTCTGTGGATGCTTCAAGGATCTCTGTTTCTGAGTGGGCACAGTAACATGACCTCCTTCCAGGTGCTGTTGGACAGTCACCTGGACTGGGTTCTTCTGAGTGTCCCCTTCTCAGATTTGTCAATCATTAGATCACCTGTGAGGAAATTCTTAAGCCTGTGGCCTCCTCCATAGCTTCTGGCTATGTCTCTCAAGAGTGAGGTGAAGGCCCAAGAGAGGGCCAGGAGGACACAGGTGTGGTCCCCCTCATCAGGCTCCTGTGGGTCACCAGAACAAGGACCCTGCACTGTCAGCACCCAAAGCACATGCATCTCAAAGCTCCGGGTCAGGGACTGATGACCTTCCAAATGAATTACCTCCACCTGACCCATAGCACATGCCTTATGTAATGACAGCTTGACTTCCCAAACATGATGTTTTGGAGCAATCATAAGTCTCTTCCAAAGCCTGGCTCCTGGGAACTCTACTGAACTCTTTAAATGCTATGACAGGAAAAAGAAGTATCACACACTCCAACATGGATAACCTTGAAAACACCATGCTAAGTGAAAAAAGCTGATCACAAAACTCTATTTATAGTAAGGTTCAATTTATATGAAAAGTCTGGAACTTTCAAGTCTTCAGAAAGCCAATTAGCAGTGACCAGGGTCTGGGGGAAGGGGAGATGGAGAATGACCACTAACGGGTATGGGATTTCTGTTTGGGGCAATGACATTTTCAAAAGGAGATGGTGGCAGTGGCTATATAATTCTGCATTATTACCAAAATATACCAAATTACACATGTGAAGGGAGTGAATTTTATGATATTGGAACTGTACATTAGTAAAGTGGTTAGTGTAAAAATGTTTAAAAGAGGGCTGGGGATATAGCTCAGTTGGTAGAATGCTTGCCTTGGAAGCACAAGGCCCTGGGTTCAAATCCCCAGTACCGCCAAAAAAAAAAAATGTTTAAAAGAACAGCTAAGCCTGACAGTGAGAGCACTGCCCTGGAGCTGGGACAGGGCCAGGGCGCGTCACCAGGGCATCGTGACTCTGTGAATCCCAAGGCAGGGCCTCACGTTAGGTTGTTGCTTTCTGAAACTTTCTACTAAGAGACCAAACACAAGGACCCACAAGCACGGTAGCTGAGTTTTAGAGCAATGATCCTTTGTCCTCCAGGGTTAAGACCTTATGTTACATTTGTTAGGTATCACATAGACTTAAAGATTATTTGTGGTAAAAAGCAATGGATTTAGAAAACAAATCATAGAAAACTAATGACGGTTTCCCATGTGGTGAGAAGAAAGACCAGGCTTCCCAAGCTTTAGTGCAACCAGAGGCCGAAGCCCAGCTTGGGTTTTTCCAGGACTTCACATTTCCTGACACCATCAGCTGAGTCCTCACTCCACCTTCTCCAGGCATGGAGGCAGCTATGCAGGGCCCACTATGTGGAAGAAGAACAAAGCCCACGGGTTACCAAAGGGTGCACTGAGAGAGGCTGGCAGACCAGAATGGAACCTCTTAGCTTCCTGCAGGATTGCTCCCAGTACACGAGGCACAAGTCGGAGTCCGAGTCTTCCGGCTCATGATGAAGCGACCTGAATGAACCCCACAGCACATCTGGCTTACTTACTCTTGTTGTCTTAATGAACGGGACGCCAAGTGTCCTACATGGAGATCACCTCTGAGCAAGGCTGAAAACGGCAGAGGAAGAGCAGCACCATTGACTGCCCGACAGCGTGTATGTGTGGGCACATGACCCACGCGTCTCCACCTGCCAGGTGAAGGTACTCCCTCTGTCATACCGAGGTGACACAGCCAACTGTGTCCATCAAGTCCACAGTTAACACGGATGGCAGAGCGTCCTCTAAAGAACATCCAGCTAAGAGAGGGGAGCAGGGCGAGTGGTGACTCTGGTCCCACTTCTGGAAGACAAAGGACACAGTTACAATTTTGCATCTGTCTTTTCTGTGCATTATTGGACTCGGCTTGGCTGTAGTTCTGGTGCAGTGTGACACATGCAGGTCCTTCTGTGATGACGCGGGAGTAAGAGGGCACTGGGTAGGTGGTTCTTGAGAAGGAGGGCTCCAGCAGAGATGGACGCCCCCAGCAGCAGCGGGAGCTGCTTCCCTTCACCCCTGCGGAGGGCTGGCAGCTCATCGAGGCCCCCCTCCAACTGTTCTCCAAGGCAGCAGGACCATTTTGCACAGTGAAAAAATTTCTAAAACCCCAAAGTAGGATCACCAAATATTCCATGAGACACACTTATATTAATAACTTATTTTCTGTTTAGGTGAAATTCAAAGAAAACTGGGCATCCTTTTAAATCTGAGTTTTGTTTTTCATCTTTGCTAAATCTGACAACCCTGCCCCAAAGAGCTTTTGCTGATGTAAGTTATGTCTCCCTCCAATTATGTTGAAAATGAAGACTGAGGCATTTTAAAAGATTTATTCATACATTTAAAAATAACTAATAAGTCCATCAAATGTTGATATAACCAGCATGATTTGAAGAAAACAAAAATCCATTAAATGTTAATATTCCTAGCATGTTTTTAGGAAATAAAATAAAACATAAGTTTTAAATAAAGCTTCCCCCCCAAAGCAAAAACAACTTTGCTAGAGGATCTGTATCAATTCAGTTATATTTGGGCAAAAATCTTGATGCCTGTTCAACAGAAGACAGCTGGATTCTCAAAACTTCTCGTGGCCAGGGTGTTGTGACTCTGTGCATCTCGCAGCTTTTGGAAACCCTGCTGAAACACTCAGGGGACAGAGAGGGGGCAGGAAGCACCTGACATCAACACGACAGCTGTCTCACTCTGGGGGCAACGTGGACCTCCCCGGGGTTCCCTAGACCATGGAAGGAGATCAGTGACTCTCCTTTGTCGCTCCTGATAGACCCATATCCTCTCATCAGCATTTGAAACACACCTTTTCAATATGCCACCACAAAGCAACAGCCATAGGGAATCAGCTCTACTGAGTCACCCTCACAAAGACCAGCAGAAGGGGAGCAGGTTCACTGGGCATTTGTGTGCCCATTGGAGTCAAGCCAGTTGCTCCTCCCAAGCAAAGCTGATGCTGGTTTTGGTCTTGGACCTTTCCTTAGGACCCTTCTTGGAATGGCAGAATTTTCCATGATGTGTTTGCATGGATGTTCTGCATGTGTCTCCTATGAAAATGCAGCAACATTCACATTTAAAAATTTTCACACACAAACACTATACATAACTAGTATACAATTGAAAGACTTTGGCCGTAAGTTTATACCATGAAGCCATCACCACAATCTGTGCCATAAATTAATTTATGTATATACACAGCACCTCCAAAGTTTCCTCCTGCCTTTTTACTTATTTCTTCTTCTTTATATTATTATTTATCTTTCTTATTTATTACTTATTTTTACTATTTTCTAATTCAGATCCTTTACCGATGTCTCCCCTCTTAACAAAATTGTCACATACGATACAGTCTCATTAATCCTAGGCACTATGCCGGACTAGGTCGCCAGGAGTTGTTCTCTTTTTAGGTAGTATTTTTATGTCTATGGAAGGTGTGGAAATTGCCCGAGTGTTCTTTGCTTGGCACTCACCTGCATAAACAGGACGTGGCTGCTCCTGCCTGCCTGGCCCCTCCTTCTTTGTTCTTATCAGATGACTTTGGTGCAGTTGCTCATGTTGTTCATCTCTCAGGAAAGGGAGGGACTTGGGACCTGGGCTGCAGAGGGCCGTCCTTCCTCTTCTCACTGGAGATGGACTGTGACAGAGGAGACAGGACCACCACCCCAGGGAAGAGGGGGAACAGCTTTGGTCCTTTAGAAACAGTCCTCAAAAGGATGAGTCAGAAGAGGATGTAAAAGGTGAGCCAGTTGGAACCACATGCCAGCGAAGGTGGGGAGAAGGGATCCCGGCTTGTGTGCCTCTTCCCCAAATCACTCACGTGACTTCCCACTGGCCCCTGAATGGGAACAGTGTAGACCAGGAGGGCTGGCGGCACAGCCTGGCCTGGGCAGGCCACTACGCCTTAGGAGGCAGCCACACACTGCGGGTGGCCTATCATCTTTGTGAGATCTGTTCTTAGAGAACGAAGGGCCCATATGATCCAGGAAGACACAGGGTAGAAGAAATGTGTATTTCCACCTTCTGCGTAAGAGTGTGGGGGGCTCATTGGCAGGCAGAGAGAGTGGCCATGACTCCAGTGTGCCCAAGCCTCTGATGTGCTGTGTCCATCCCCATGCTCCTGGGACACAGTGCATGGTACAACCCCATGTTCTGCTGTGTACTTTCAGTGTTCAAATTTCATCTGTAGTCCCGGGAACTACTACTGCCACACGGGCGCCTACTCACTTCTCAACCAAAGGATGCGCCTTTGGACAAAGGGAAACTTATCTCTACAAACACCTGCTCGGTCAGATAGCCTGCATCTGGAGAGGTGATATCCACTCTATGCCTGACTCCCAGCGGCCCAGGCAGGCTCTGCCGGAAGGAGAGTTACCGGTACTGAACAGCCTGAAATAGCTCCAAGAGAACAGCGAAAGCTCAGAGTATTAAAACCAATCATGGTTTCTGGTCAGATTTATTGTTTGGGATAAGGGACAGAGGAAACTTCAACAAGGAGGTAAGAGCTATAGAGTTCATTTCTGATCATAAATATGCTGAGCCAGAGAACCCTAATTCTAAAGTTTGATGAAGCTCTGATAACAGAGGCAGCCAGAACAACTAATTCTGATTTGAGGAACATCCAGAAAGCATTTTAAGAATTATGGTTGTACCTAAGTCACTGGATAACTTACTTATCTTCAAAAACACCACAAGTGAAAAGAAGTTAGAATACTCTGAAACTTCTGGCTTGGATCCAGACACCAGGAATGCAAAGATAAGTAGCCCGGAGTCTCCAGCTCAGCAGCTCTATGAAGATTTGGAAGCAAGAGGAAGAGCACAGAGGCCTGGCACAGTGAGGCCAGAACCTCTCAGGAAACCAGGGCTTGGACGATCGCCTAAGCTCTGCTCCACCATTGCAGTCACCTTCTGGAACCACGTCCAATTGTCCTGTGTCTCCTCAGGAAAAATGTGTCAGATCTGTTCCCAGGTTAGAGCATTTTGAAAGAAAATTCGGATCATGGAGAATCATGCCCTTCCTGACATTACCTGTTAGTTATCAAATATGAAGGCAGACGGCAGCACTGACAGGTGTCAAAAACCCCACACTGGTTCACTTTCTGTTGCTTCTAGAATATTTTTGCCAGATGAGGCTCAGAAATGCTTTTTGTCCCCAAACATGACGTCAGGTTGGTGAAAGAGGCATGAAGGGTGCCCGTCACTGCTTGTGCCCAGGGCTTTCCAACAAAGTGTTTCAGTTATTCTGTGCTTTCCTCCATCCCATTCATGAGTGTGTACTCTTGTTTGTATGAAAATTATTTGACGTGGAAAGTCATTAAGTATGTGATCTGTGATATTTTAGTACTAGATACCTGGCATTGAGAATTCGTGAGTAAGATGCAATTCCTGCTCCAAGGAAAGAATCTCAAACTTCATGGTCAACTTTCTCTCAAATTATTTTGCAAAAATGTATTTAATATTAAATAAAAATTGCATATTAGGGATAGAAGGATGGGTACAAAAGACATTTGCCTTTTATTTTGAATCTGTTACCTACTAATTAATAATAGAACATCAGCACTGGAAAGAATTCTCTGAATTACAAAGTTGGTTCTCAGAAGTTACAAGTGCTGGCTACCTCGGATCGCCACACTTCCCTCCCTTCCGTGTTCTGATTTTTAGTTTCTCTCATTTTCCAAATAGTTCTCTATTGGTAGATTGTGTTCCAAAGGTAATGAATAGCCTAAAGCACCTTCCTCCCATAGCCCGCTATTTGCTGAGGGACAGGCAAAGGAGCTGTCAGGGACCCTCTGCCTCTGGTCTGGGGAAAACCATAAGGCTTGGATTGGGGGAATTGCAGAGAAACATGAGCCCCACAAAATGAGTACCTCTTGGAAATTTCCAACTGCTGGTTCTAGAAGGTCTCTAGCTTGCCCCTGTGTGGACTGTCAGCTTTGTGCCCTCTGAAATCACCAACCAATTGTGACTTTGGTGATTTCCAGCCAGCACTCACACAGGAGAGTCCCATTACGAATTTCAGTGATGCCAGAGCAATGCCATTTATTATTTGGATCTTTAATGTCCCCTGAAAAGCTTATGTTTTGAAAGCAAGACCCCCAATACAGCAAGGTCCATGGTGGGCCCTCCCCACAATGCTTAGACCACGGAACTGAAACTTCATCAGTGGATCAATCCATTTGATAGGTTAAGAATTCGAATGGACTACAACTACTAATTTGAATGGTGGTAACTGTAGACAGGTGGGATGTGGCTGGAGGAAGTAGGTCATGAGGATGTGCCCTTAGGGACTCTGTCTTCTCCCTGGCTTCACTGACTCTCTTTCTCTGCTTCCTGGTGGCTGTACACTGAGCATCTTCCTCCTCTAAGCCTGTTGCCCATGATCTTCTACCTGGTGTAGAGCCTGGAGCGATGGAGCCAGTCAACCAAGACTGAGCCTCTGTGATGGTGAGGCAAAGTCAACTTTCCCTCCTCCAAATTGTTTTTGTCAGATATTTTGGTCACAGTGACGGGAGGCTGACTAACGCAGTCAGAGAAAGACAATTTCTGTTCCTTCTGCATAGCCATCATCCCTGGGCGTGGTGGACTCCCGGGAGGAGGTCACACCCTGACTGCAGCCATGTGGCTGGATTGTTGTAAAGACAGAAGAACGTGTTCTGGTGTTTAGTGCTGCTGTAGCCTGAGGTTGAGGGCGAGCATCCAGTCTTGGGAGTGACTGGTGACACCACTGCCGTCTGTTTCAGGGACACTGGGACTGGAGGGTTCCCACTCTTTGTCAGTCAAGCAGCTCCTGCAGGGTCCCGTGGTCGAATAGCCACGACAGCTGTTCTCGTCTCGACTTCCCTTTCCCTCGTCCACTGCGTGATGCTTTCCTACAGCAGAGCACTTTCTGGGGTGAGGAGGATGGGGAGGGTGAGAGGGCGAGCTTTTCTCAGAGAATTATTTTTGAGTTGATTATAAACTTTTCACTTGGGCTGTCTTTTGAGAAGTTTGCTATAGGTAAATTGGCCCCTTTGGCAGAAGAACCTGACTTCTCAATTCAAGATAACAAAGACAGCCGTCAAGCTCTTCAGAGATGACATTTTCCTTCATTTTCTGATAATATGGCTTTGGAAGTGGTGACACTGTGAATATTTTGAGTCCACATTGCACTAAAGTAAGATACTTTATTTTTTATTACACCAATTGTTGAAAATGATGAAAAAAAAAAATAAAGTTTTTTGTTTCACCACTATTTATTTCCTGTATAATTTTTGAATAAATTATCAGTGGAATAAGCTAATAATAACTTAGTTGGGAGGAAACTTAGTGTCAATCAATGGATTTAATTTTTAAAATTGTGTGTCTATGTGTTCATTGTATTTCTGGATAAGCACGTATGCTTCATGACACAGGACACGCTACGTGACTAGCGTGACGTTGAGAAAACACTGCCCACGGAGCTGCGGAGCAATGGTGAGAGTGAACCCATTCCAGGCCACCACCATCTGCACCACCCAGGTGCCAGCTTCATGGGTCCACCCAGGCAATGTCCCCTGGCACTGTTCCCATGGCCAGCATCATCTGTCATCTGTGCAGAGTCACTGGGTGGAGATCAGTGTGCCTTTGTGCTACTATTTGAAGCAGGGAATGCAGCTTCTGCCTATTGCTACCCTCCAGCTTTTAGCAGAGTCGCTTGGTACCTTTCCCGAGCAGGTTGCTGCAGGAATTTGGTGACTGAATGGGTACCTTAATTAGCTTCAGTGTTATCTTAATTGTTTCCATGTTCAATATTTCCTTTTTAAATATTCTAGTAGCTCCACCCACTGCCCTCTTACACAGCAGAGGACAGATACATAGGTCTGGCTTTGCTTTTCAGTTCAAGCTTGGGAATTTAGTTCTTGGGAATATTCCAAAATCCATCTGGTCATTCATTCTAAAAACAAACAAACAAACCAAACCAAACCAAACCAAAAAAATCACCGCAGAAACGACAGTAGTTGCAAGATCCAAAACGTGACGCTGTGCCCGAGTGAGGGAAGGAAGGAAGGCTCACTGGGGAGCAGCCGGAGCTCCCAGGGCCGCTTCCTCCCGAAGAGAGCGGGACAACAGCGTCTGCCTGGCAGCATCCTCGGAGCGGGCGGAGCCCCGGGGTCAGTGACTGGTCGCTCTTGTTTGGTAGCTTTGTTTCCTCAGTCCCGGGCTCTGATCACAGCACTGTCTGGTGGCTGCGGGCTGGTAGGGAGTGGGCCTCCGCCAGGCGTATCCACAACTGAGATTGCACAGCAAGCCAGCAACCAAGAACAGAGAAGCCTGGGAAGTGTCCATCAGAAAGGGTCAATGAAGCTGGGCACAGCTCAGTTGGTGCAGTGCTTGCCTCCCATGCACAAGGGTCCATGAGACGTCTTGGGGCGTTTTCATTCCCTCGCTTTGACTGGTACGCCCCTTGCCCATCTGGTTGGTGAGAGGAGACTGCAGCAAGCTCTCTGACCTCGTCCCTGTCGCTTTCAAATCGGCTTGATTTCTAGACTCCAGTGTGAAGTAGGACAGGTGGGGTCGGGCTGTCTGGGATCTCAGCGCCGCTGCTTAGGTGGGTGCCTGCCCAGCGCACCCAGGCCCAAGGGTGCCTCAGGAGACAGCAGGATTGTCCCCAGCCTGCTGCCCCTGCACGGCAGGCCATCTAAGGAGTCTGCTTCTCCCTCACACTCAAGTTCATGTTCTGTCTGTCTCCACCCTATCTCCCCTTCCACTTCCTCCTACCCCCGAAGCCAGTTGTTCTGTTTTCTAATCTACGCCTTCCATTCTCATGAACTATGTCTATTGAAATGTTTGGCTTATACCAGACGAAGGTAATTAAATGGACGGTTTTTCTTCATAATGGGACCTAAGGGCCACATTATCTAGCAGCTCCGTTACCTTAGTCTCCCTCTCTTTCTCCACTCCCTTCTCTCTTTGTATCTATCAATGAAATGAAAAGCATTTCTCCACTGGACTTATTTATTTATATCATTTGTCACTGCTATATTAGATAAGGAGGAAATATTCATCCATTAAACCTTTGAAGTAGAATTTTCTTATATAAATGCAAATTCTTAAGAACACCATATAAATGCAATAGGTATATCATTCCCTATCAACATACAAATAATGCAGCTCTTCCCAGTAGTGGTCCAGCTCAGTATTTTTAAGCACTCTTGTTTAAGGTGCCCCAGTTCACCTTCCTGTTGCCTGTCTTGACTGGCAACTGCCTGATTCTGCTGGAGGGAGTCCCGAGCCCCTCTCCAGCTACCTCTGACCTCCTGACCATAATTCTGGTTCTCCTTGCTACATTTAACATTGTTATATAGGAAAAAGATTCTTGGATCACAGAGTGGTCCCTCAGTATCCAGGGGGATTGGCTCTAGGGCTTCTCTCCCTTTCTGTGGGTATGAAAATCCTTGGATGCTCAAGGCCATTCTGTCAATATTGACATACAACCTGTGCACAACTGCTGCACAATTTTGCTGTGACCTACCCAGTATCAACAAAGGATTCTTGAGTGGAGGCGATTGGAGACAGAAAAGCAGAGACAAAGAAAACACAGAGTCATTATCAAGTAAAGCTGGGGCCAGGTGGGACACTGCACCCTGAGGAAGGAAGAGTGACCCAGAATTAGCTCTGCAAATTTATTATATAGTGTCTCATAATCAGGAAGTTAAACTATCGGGCCATTGTAATTTGTTTAAGGCTTGTGAGTTGTCAGAGGCGTCCTTGTGTACTAAAACTTACAGAGCTAGAAACATTTTCTGCAGCTCTCCTACTGTTGCAGTGCTAGGAACTTTCTGTGGAACTCAGGAAACCCATTGTCCTGGGACATCTGATAACTGTTAGTACCAGAGTCAAGAGTCAAGGCTGATTCCTTTGGCAAGGAATATACATCCCAGACTTGGTTGTTGCCGATGCCACAGGATCAGCCAATGACTGGGAGCTCATCTGCTTGCCACACACCTTAAATCATCTCTAGATTACTTCTAATACACAATATAATGTGCCTGTTACATAAACAGTTCCCATGTTGTATTGTTTAGGGAATAATGACAAGAGAGCAAGCTTATGTATGTCTGTACAGATTTTTTCAGAGTACTTTCCGTCTGCAGTTGGCTGGATCCACAGATGTGGAACCCCTGGAGAAGGAGGGCTGACTTAGCACATGCATCTGTTCTGGGTGAAGGTACTGAACACTCTGAGGGCTATTTGCATAGATGGCCTTTGTAATAATAGAGAAGGGGAAATTACAACATGACTTTAGAAGCAAATAGGAGCATGTTAGTGTCTTTCATCACTCTTTGGAGTTGGAATCCCACTTCTCCATGTCCCACGTCCAGTGACAACCTTGTCCCAAGACCTTAACTCAACTCTACTACACATCATGGACCTATCCTGAGCTTTAAAAAGCAGGGAGTCCTGGCTCCCTGAGAGCTCGCACAGCACTTCAGATGAACTCTCGTGAACTCCACATGGATTTGGCTTTGGGAGAGACTCTCCTGCTGCCCACTCTCTTGTGTTTACTTCTGTCTTAGCGTTTTCACCACCAAGCCCTGTGTCCTGCGTCCGTACACTCATCCACTCACCACACCATGGATGTTTTGTAGATCCTGTGATTTGTCAGGCAGGCCAGATGTGATCTGAGAAATGAAACAGACTTATTCCTGGCCTTCATAGAGCTAATGATTTCTTGAGGAACCCTGACTGACTAGAGGTCAGTAATTTGATACATCAATATTACAAAATGTAAAGCATTATTGAGGTTATAAACAGGATGCTGTGATAGGGAATGAGGATGATTTTGAGGAGATGGATTCTTGGTGTTCTAAAAGATGAGGAAAAAATCTAGATATAGGGAGTAATTAGGAGAAAAATGGATTGTCACAAGAGAGAAGCTAGAGTGCTTCTTACAAATAAGAAAACATAATAATGTGACTCTCCAGTTGACACGTTCTTTGACTCCATCGATCCTGGATCTTAGGACTATTTACCTGAACACTTCTTGAGAGAAGGTGCTTTATCATTAGACCTTGCCATGTAAGCTCCTATAATCAGATTTTATTTTGACATATAAAATACTACTTGTATATTTTCATCTCAGAAAATGATTTCAAATTTATATCTCACCAGCTTCCCTCACACCTTCAAAAGTTTCATATACCACATTTGTTTTTCTGAAGTCCTGAAGATTTTTAAGAATCCCAGCTGCCTTATGTGGAGCACCTCTGCTGGGAGGATGGAAACTCGCAGCTTCCGTGCCTGCTCCCTGTGGTGGGGGGCACCCCTAGCTGCTGACTTGCCTTGCCTCTGTGGGAGGGAGGAACGAGAATACCAGACCCATGACAGTGTGACACGTGGAGTCAGCCACAGGAATCCCACTGCATCTGCACTGTCTCCTGGTCTTACGGCAAGCTCTAGTTCCTGTAGCAGTGTGACCCTGGGATTCTGAATGTCTCCACTGATTCAGTATAATTTTAGGCATTTAAAAATTCTAGCAGAGCTTTCCATAAGCAATGCAGTAGTTTTCTTCTTAAACAGTTTGTGCATCAATTCAATAGCAGTCAGTACTGCATGGAATAGATTTAGAATTCTATCATCGCCACTTGAGATCTGATAAAACATGCAGGCGTCATATGGACACAAAGAAGGCAAATCAGCTCCTATGCAGTGTGAATGTTATCAACTACACAATCCATATGACTTTTGTACTGGACAACTATTGAATCCATACTTCTCATTTTCCTTTCAGAAATACATGTTTATTATATGTATTGAAGATTGACTTTGATAGCAATTACTGGAAGCATGATTGAGATGCTCTCTTTTTTATGTCAATAGTCCTTTGAGGACAGGGTCTTCATATGCCAAATATGTTTCTTTGTTAAAATATATTCATGTCCACCATTTAGTTTGAAATAGCATATGGGCCCTTGGGTGGTTACAAGCTCATCCATGTTAGATATATGATAAATATTTGGTATTAGCTCTGAAGTGAAAACAATTCAGAATAAAGTAGCCATGGAGTTAGAAGTCAGTATCCCTGAAGCACTTTCTAGGTGACTGGTGAATGACTCGTCAGGAGTGTTACACAGTGTCTCACTGAATCCACGACCGTGGAGCCGTCCCCCACGCGATCCTCATGGTGCAGGTGAAGAGGCTGTTGCCTGCAGGACCCTTGCCACCCAGGACGACACTGACAGGGAGCCTGCAGCCATCCAACTCCACACTCAACGTGAGCCTGGTGCCCTTGCAAGGCAGCTTCGGTAATGAGAATAGTCTAAAGTCATTCCACAGCATGTTGTTTTACAGTGCGTCTACACAACTGGATCCTAGTAACATTTTGTCTCAGAAACTTAATTGGTGTGTATGATAGGCATGTGTAGTTATTTATTTTTTTTTCATGTATTTCATTCCAACAGACTCTTATAGGAAAAGCCGACAGCATCATCTGAATTTCTGATTCATGTTAAAATGCAGAAAAACCAGGGATCCAAATAATCTTTCAAATCTTGAACTATATCTGATATACTCCATTTCACTAATTGTAGCATTTTTAGAACACTGAATTTGTAATTTTGAGTCATGAGATTCATATTTTTTAACAAATATTACATGATGTTCATCCTAGAACTATTATAAATATAGGATAATTTTGCTATATCATACCAAAAATAACCAGAATAAACCTATCTAATCAATACTTCCTGAGTTGACCAATAGCAAGTTTGCTTGAGTGTACCTGAATGCAGAGGTACCTTGTTGGGGACACAGATTTGCAAAGACCAGAGACATTGTGTGGGAGTTCCAGGTGTTGAGGGCAATAGAAGAAAAGATACCACATGAGAGGCAGCAACACACAGCAGCCTGGGGTTCCAGCTGCAGGAGAGGAATGTCCCTCAGCCTGAGCCCAGCCAAAGTCCCAGAGGGGAGGGGAGGCAGGAAGGCCCAGCGAGGGCATCAGAGCAGGCCAGGAGTCTAGGTGGTATTGTTCAGCAGCACAGAGGGTGGGTGGGTTCTGGCCAGGTGGCTCCCAAGGGCAGCAGAAGCTTGGAGACAAGCTGATCACAGAAGCTCTGTGATCATAACAGCCCCACAGGCTGGGGACAGACCACAGAAACATCTGCTTGTGACACTGGAGGCTGGAGCCCAAGGTCAACGCAGACCTCTGGGCACGCTCCTTGGTGTGCAGATGGCATCTTCCCTGGATCTTCACATAGTCTTTCTTCACATGTGTCCGCCCTAATGGCCTCTTCTAAGGACCCCAGTCATACTGGATTAGGGCCACTCACATGAACTCATTTAACCTTAATCATCTCTTTAAAACACTTATCTCCAAATACGGCAGCGTGCTGAGCTCTTGGGTGTTAGACTTCGACATACAACTTTGTGGGGCCACAGCTGAGCCCATGACGGCATCTTCAAACTCCAAGGCCACATCTTATCAAATGGAAGCAGCTGTCGTATGAGGTTTTGCAAGGCATGCAGAGCAGGCAGGCTCTAAACGGCCCAAAGCCTGCTAATTTGGGCTATTTTTAAAATAATTGAATGTGTAAATATTTGAGCTTGGTGCCAGCAGACTTTTGAGTTGATGGCTCTCAGCCTGCAGTGAAGAAATAAGCAGCCTAGGAGAGATGACACGGTGACTCCTGCCCCAAGTTCATTTGTTTTATTTCATTCTTTGTCACTGGAGATTGAACTCAGGGGTGCCTCATGACTAAGCTTCATCCCCAGCACTTCTCAGTTTTGGGGACAGGTTCTTAGTAAGTTGCTGAGGTTGGTCCTGAACTTGTGATCCTCCTGCCTCTGCCTCCCGAGGTGCTGGGATTATAGATGTGGGCCACTGTGCTCGCCCTGGGGTCATTGTCATACACCCAGGAGCAGGCTGCCCTCGCCAGCCCAGCTCTGTAAGGTGGGGCGTCTTGCTCACAGTGAGCAAGCACTGCAAAGGGAGAAGCTCCTTGTATTTTATTCTTTTGCTATTCATAAAATTTAGATGTCTTGTCTATAGCAGCAACCCCAGACTGGAGGTTAACTGAGTTTATCCTTGTTCAATTTTGAATAACATGGAGTTTTAATAAAACCGTGCATTTCACTGACCCTGCACTTACCGGCATTCCCTGGCTGTCTCAAGCAGAATCTTGCTGTGGCCCCTGCTCCCTGCATCTCTCTGGTGCAGTGCAACTCCTCCCACATTATACTGTAATTGCTTTTGTAATTGTTTATGCATCTTGTTTTTCCGGGTCTAAGAGCCACATCAGATGCAGGAGCCAGGTCAGATGAGGGACTGTGGCCTCTGTGTACATTTCCATTTCTAGCAGAGAATCCAACAAATCATAGGTGCTCATCTAACATGACAGAGCAACTTAATGACTCGAGGTAGGAAGCAGCAGCTAAGTCCAGGCACCCTAGCAGGCGCACCAGAGTGCCCAGAAGTCCCTTTCTAGAATATCTTCTGCAAATCATATCGAATCTCATTTGCCTCCTGGGCACGGAGCACACTGCTTAGACCACTTCATTTCCAACAATGAAAAGCTGCCATGGAACAGAAGTGTGAATTACTTATACTGAGCTTAAAAGGCCAGAGTCTCACTAGTGAGAACCCCAGTGAAAGGGCCTAGGTGGTCATTATCTGGTCATTATCCAGCCTCTTCTCCAGCCAGCCTGGTTTTGGTCTGCTTGTCTGGTTGGGAATGAGGTGCCCTTTCTTTACCAGCACACATAGAGAAATAAAAGCAACACCTCATTCCACGGTGTGAGTCATACAATCACCCAAGAGTGTCCGGCTGATTGCATCCGAAGTCTTCACAATCAGGTTTTGAGGAAGCTACTCGCACCAGGTTTAATTCCTTTCCCTTTATTAGCTTCCAATACTGTATTTGGGCAGGGGGAATTTCCATTTTGATTAAGCAGGTTGGATACTGTTTTTATTATTTGAAAACTAAGGAACCCAGGTTTATAGAATTGATTAGATCAAAGGGGGTCACAAGCTAAGTACCAAGCTGAACTCATGTCTTTTCTCACTTCTCAGCCCGTAAACTTTGCTTTGCAGTAATCCCCACGTGAGCGTGCCAGGAGATTCAGCTGGTGCCTGCTATGCATGCGTGTGTCAGGCTCCTCTCAGCAACTGGATCATTCTTAGAGGACTGACAGTATGTGGACCTATAGATTCACAGGTCAAAACCTCATCCCCATGTGAAACTGGAGACACAGCCTCTGAGGACATAATTTAGGTTAAATGAGGTCATAGGGTGGGGCCCTGATCCAATCGGAGGTCTCAAGAGAAGAGACCAGAGAGGGAGCTCTCTTGGCCTGTGTGCACACAATGAGAAGAAGGCTGGGAGGATGGCCTACAGCAGGGATTGAATGTGAATGCACCTTGATCTTGACTTCAGCCTCCAGAACAGTGAGAAGATAAGTCCTTGTTGTTGAAGTCATGTGGTTTATGATCATTTATAAGTAGCCAAGCAGAATAGCACAGAGGGAAGACTGCAGACTCAGTCTGGAGTTGCAAAAGTGCTCCAGATGATTCTGACCTTCACTGGAGTCTGAGCCCTGCTCTAGGAGACGTGTATTTGCAGTACCAGGGAGTCCCGCTGAGGGTTCTCCCTGATTGCCAGTGATCAGGAGAAGCAGCCCCATGGAACCCAAGCTTCTGCTCTGAGCACATCATTGAAAACCCAGCTTAGCCGATGTTCCCTATGTCCTCTTAAAATAAAGAAGTATTTTTCATCAAAAGTTATACAATGCCGTCAAGGCAGCCATGTGTAAGTCCAGGTAACCGGAGCGTGCTCTCCTGTTCGGTAGCACAGACCCACGGACTTCTCCTTCCCTTTGGTTTCCTCCTCTTCCACATTGTTTCATGTCCATTCTGAACTGCCCATGGATATTCTGATAACTTGTCGTGACTCCATGATTTCAGACAAGAGTTCTTTTCCAACCAAAATGACCATGTCGTTTTAAGACATTCCATCCTCCCCTTGGGCCTGGAAGGCTTGTGCCAATCTCCTGCTTTGGCAGGGAGCATTAGTGCAATCAAAATCTCACAGGTGATACTTGTGGACTTGTGTGCAAATGGACAATTCCGTAGAAACTTTGAACTTTGCCATAATCTTTCTTTAAAAATTTATATTTCAGAAGAGTTTTAGGTTCATAGCAAAATTTAATGGGGGGTACAGAGATTTCCCATGTCCCCACTGCCCCCACACAAACACAGCCTCCATTGCTATCAACATCAACAACCAGAGCGGGGCATTTGACACAACTGATGACCCAAAATTCATAGTTTATGTTTGGGGTCATTGCTTTTTTGTGCTTACATTTTGTGGGTTTGGATAAATACGAATGACAGGTATCCACCATTACAGGGCCATGTGGATAGTTTCTCTACCCTGTAAATCCTCTCTGCAGCTGGGCATGGTGGGGCACGCCTGTAAACCCAGTCATTTGGGAGGCTGTGGCAGGAGGATCGAGAGTTCAAAGCCAGTCTCAGCAAAAGCAAGGTGCTAAGCAACTCAGTGAGACCCCGTCTCTAAATAAAATACAAAATAGGGCTGGGGATGTGGCTCAGTGGTCCAGTGCCCCCGAGTTCAATCCCCAGTACCAAACAACAACAACAACAAAAATCTCCTTTCTGCTGCTTCCATTCATAGTTCTTGCCACTGACCTGACACCCATGGGTCATTTTACTGTCCCCACAGTTTTTCCTATTCCAGAATGCACACCTTGGGAATCATGCACTAGGTAGCTTTTCTAGACTGGCTTCTTTAACTTACTAATAGGTATTTAAGGGTCTTCCATGGCTTAATAGCTTGTTTCTTTTTAATTATGTTTTCATAATTAAAAAAACATTTATTTTAATTTTTACAGACTGCATTTTGATTTATTGTACTCACATGGGGTAGACCTCTCCCATTCTACGGTTGTGCACGACGTAGAGTCACACTGTTCGTGTAATCATACATGTACATGGGGTAGTGATGTCGGCCTCAGTCCACCATCTTCCCTATCCCCGCCCCCTCCCACTTGTTTCTTGTTAGTAGGGAATATCATCCCAATGTCAGGATCCGGCAGGCCACATTTCATTCACCCGTCCACCTTCTGAAGGGCCTCTCGGTTGCTTCCAAGTGTGGGCCGTGACAGGCAGAGCAGAACCCCAGGCCCAGGTTCTGGATGGTGTGCTTCCAGCTCACTTGGGTGAGCGCTGAGGACTGAGTGCAGGATCACACAGTCAGAGTGTGCTTGCTTGTGAGGAGTCACCTAAGGGTCCCCCAGAGTGACCACTCATACTCTCCCAGCAATGAGTGAGTGCTGCTTGTCCCACATCCTGGCCAGGATCTGGCTTTGTCAGCATTTTGGCCCTTGGCCAGTCTTGCAGGGAGTCCATGGTGTGTCACGGTTGTTTCAGTTTGCATTCCCCTGACCACGTGGAGGCTGGCCACGCTCTCATGCTCGTGTGCATCTTGATGTCCTCCTTGGGGAAACATCTGTGCCCACCTTCACCTCATCTCCTGCCTGGGCTGTTGGTGGCCCCACCCTGGATTTTCAGAGCTCTGAGTCACAGGAGTTGTATGCTTTGGGCAACTCTGCTTCATGGGGTGTGCCTTGCCATCACTCCTCCCACTCAGGGGCTTGTCTGGGCGCTCCCTCCACCAAGTCTTTTGAGGAGCAGGGACATTTTTTATTGGTTCTTTTTAGTTACACGGGACAGTAGAAACCATTCTGATGTTATTATACAAGCAGGAATACATCTTACTCTACTTAGGACCCCATTCGTGTGGCTGTACATGGTGGTGGGATTCACTGTGCTGCATTCATGATATCTACAGAGGAGAGCTATGTCAGATTCATCCCCCTGTCTTTCCTTTTCTTTTCTTTTCACCCTCCCTTCCCTTCATTCCCCTTTGTCAGATCCAATGAACTTGTTTTCTTCTCCTTCCCTCTCCTTAGTGTGGGTTAGCATCCACATATCAGAGAAAACATTCAACTTTTCATTTTTTGGTATTGGCTTATTTTGCTTACCATGATAGTCTTCGTGTCCATTTATGAAATTTGTTAAATTTCTTAAAATTGTTTCACTTAATGGTTGAATAACACTCCATTGTGCATACACACCACATTTTCTTTATCCATTCATCTGTTGAAGGGCACCTAGGCTGACTCTATAGCTTAGCTATTGTGAATTGTGCTGCTCTGCACATTGATGTAGTTGTGTCACCATAGGATCCTTATTTTAAATCCTTTGCATATATAACAAGGAGAAACAATGCCAAAAATACAAATAACCCAGTCAATAAATTGGCAAAGGAACTGAACAGACACTTCTCAAAAGAAGAAACACAAATGTCAACAAATACATGAAAAAATGTTCAACATCTCTAGCAATTAGAGAAATGCAAGTCAACACTACACTGAGAGTCCACCTCACTCCAGTCAGAATGGCAGTCACCCAGAGTACAAGCAACAGTGAACGTTGGTGAAGAGCAGGCACTTCAAATTTTAAAGGAGTCCAGCCTAACAGCTGTTTCATGAATCAGGACATGGATCCACATGTCACTGAACTTTTCTCCTCTGTTTTCTTCCAGGAATTTCATAGTCTTGGGTTTCACACTTAGGTGTGTGGTCCTTTCGTAGTTATTTTTTATGCATTGCTTAAGATCTGTGTCTATATTCTTTTCTGGCACATGAACTTCCAGTGTCACAACACCTCTTGTGGAAAAGCCCATCCCTTGTTATTGCATTTCCCTTGCTGCTTCACTGGAGCTCAGTTGACTGGATCTGTGTGGGTGGATCCCTGGACTCTCTTCTTCCATCTACTATTTGTTCCTTGGTTGATGCCATGCTGTCTTGATTATTATATTTTATGGTTAAGTTTGAAAGTGGACTACTGACAGTTCTCCCTCTTGATCTTCTATTTAAAGGCTACATTGGCCATTCTGGATCTTTTGCACTTTCATATAAACATCAGAATCAGTTTGCTGATGTCTATAAAATATCTTTATGACATTTTGATTGGGATGTCATTGAATTTGTAGAACAAATTGTGAGGAACCAACAATATTGAGTTTTTTTGTCCATACGCATGTGATCTCTCCATTTATTTAGTTCTTTGCTTTTAATGGTCAGAATTTTTTAGTTCACCTCATATAGGTTTTGACATATTTTTGTTTGATTTATGCCTATGTCTCTCACTTTGGGGGTACTAAATAGCAGTGTGTTTCTCATCTCAGATTCTACTTGTTCATCGATGGTATATGGGGCACCAACTGACTTTTTCTGTGTTCTAACAGCAACTATGTTGTAATTTCATATTATTTCAAGAGTTTTTTTTTCTTTCAGATTTTCTACATAGACAACTGTGTTGTATGTGAACAATGACACTTTTATTTCTTCCTTCATAATTTTTATACCTTTTATATCCTTTTTTGTCTTATTGCATTAGGTATGATGGTGAAAAGTAGTGGTGAAGGGGATATTCTTACCTTGTTCTGACCTGTACGATAATTTTTTTTAAAGATATCCTCTGTAAAATTGAGAAAATTTCCCTCTTTTTAGTTTATAGATGTTTTTCATGTTTATAGGTGTTTCAGTTTATTAAATACATTTTTGTCTATTGATATGATCAAGTGATTTTTTTCTTCTGTAGCCTATTAGTTGATGTGATGGATCACATTGATTATTTTCATGTTGAACCAGACTTGTGCACCTGAGATAAATCTCAATTGGTTAAGATGTTTAATATTTTGATACATTGTTGATTTGTTTTGCTAAACTTTTGTTAGATTCTTGTGCCCATGTTTAGAGAATTGTACGTAGTTTTAGAGAATTGTATGTAGTTTTCTTGCAATTCCTCTCTATTGTTAAAAGATGATAGTAAAACTTGTGAAGACAAATAAAATGGTCCAGCATATTCAGAAGGGGTTCCTTTTCCACTGCCCCATTGGAAACAGGCGGGAATCTTCTCTGCTATTCACTGTGAGAAGCTGGTACTGGGAGGGAACTGAGGGCCGGATGCCCTGGGGCCTTATCTCTGAGTGGTGCACATTTCACCCCCTCCAGGTGCAGGGAGACCTTCTCATTCAGGCCTCCCTGCTTGTCTCTGGTTCTTGCAGAGTTTTGTGCTTGTGGGTGTCTGCAGCGGTACTTCATTCCCTGTTGTCCCCGTCTGCTTCCCCTGCCTTGGGGACAACAGTTTGCCCAGTGACTCGCCTCTTTGAGAAATCATCTAAGAAGAGTTGTTGACTTCAACTTGCTCAGGTTTCCTGTGCTGTTGGAGCACAGTGGACTCCCCGCTCCCTGTGGGCAGAATGGAAGCCAGAGACCGTCTCAGTATTCTTTCTGAGGCCATTCTGTGTAAGTCCGAGAAGAGGCCTAGCAAGCTTCTTCAGCCTTGCTGATTTGTGTCCCCACATTATGTGAAGGACAGAGCCTGCCCACCTCCCCTCTGGCACTTCACCCTGCTGGGCACAGGGCAGTTGATGAGGGAGTCGGGCTCTGAGCTGGCTGCCAAGTCCATCCTGACCTTCACACATCCTTCAGGACGAGGTGAAGGCTCACAGGCTCCCTGTGCAAAGAAACACACGTGAACAGCCCGGAGAGCTTGCTGGGCTTCGTGTTGGTATTCTGGGCAACCTGGCACTGAGCGGCAGGGTGCTGACCATGCTGAAGCAGGGCTATGGGCAACAGAGCCCAAGAAAGGGAGGAAAGACCACAAAGGACAGCACTTGGAAAGACCCCTCAGAGCTCTCTGGTCGAATTCCTGCACCATGGAAGAGGAAGACAAGGAGGGACAAGTCCTGTGGCAAGAAAGGGACCCACCGGAGTGGACCAAGGCGATGATGTCGGAACAGAAATCTCTTCGCATGGCCCTCAGCACAGGGGTTGTTTGGCTAAAAACCTAGATATTTTTGTTTTCCAAAGTAAGGTGTTTTTAAACTGACAGCTAAAACATAAGAATAGCCTACACCTAATCTGAAGGTTCAGGAGTGGCTATCAGGGGACCCACACAGAAACTGGGTGCTTTGTCCTGGGACACGGCTCTGTGTGTCTTGGGACAAGTGGACTTCACAATGCTTCATGGTCCTAACGGCAACCATGGGCACAGATGAAAAAAAGGGATTTTGCGTGTGATGATTAAGGACAAGGCTGACGTGAGGAACTGAGAACAGGGCTTCCTAGTCTTCGGGAAGGTCCGTGTGCTTGCCAACCTATTGCTACAGCGACCTGTTCTCAGTGAACCCTTCCCAAGCTTGAGGCAGGGGTCTGTGCCGGGGATGAGGCTGGGGGCCTGCTTTGCTCCTTAGTACTGGCTGCTGACCTTCTTCATTTCCACTTCCAGGTGGTTTGCTCTCTATCTGGGGAGGTAGCTCATGTCCAGCCATCAGGTTGATGTCCTACTGCTCGGGTGCTGTGCATCTCTGCTGCGGGCTTCGCTCCCCTCCACAGCTCTGACATGGGGCCTAGCCACTCTTCTCTCCAGCCATTTCTTCTTCCTCCTCTGCTGTTTCTCACTCTCCTCTCCTGTCACTGCCCTCACACTCTGGAGGCTCCTACTGCACCTCACCCTCTCTTCTCACCCTGGCAACAGGAGTACATGAGCCTGCAGAGAGTCTCAGCCTGGAGATCCTGCAGGCAGGAGCCTCACTCCTCCCCGGAATCTGCAGGTGGGAGCTGCTGCTCTCCTTGCTTAGCTTGGAGCAGAGGTGCTGGGGAGAGGCCAGGGAGACTCAGGACCTCCCTGCCTGGCCTCTACATACTCACTGGTCCTTCGCCGCATAGGAGACATTCAGACTCACCTCATGTCTTACCCTCTGTCTGCCTGGGAGATTCATTTCCAGTGTGCTCTGTCTTATTAGGTATTTTCTTCAAGGCAGAGCTGCTACTCAAAACTTCTATAAAGCTTGTATTAAAAAGAAAAACAGTTAAAGTTAATATTTTTAAATAGTTGACATATCATGACTCACTGTTTTGACATCTCACTGAAATAATTTATGAGTGTTTTACATCTTTACATTCAAGTACATCTGACTCCCCTTTGAAGCAGTGAAATCTGTTCCAGTCTCAGGACCAGCTACCTCGTGCTCAGGGGATGCTGTCAGAAGCAACCAGCCCCCAACCCCTGACCCTCTTAAATAGAAATCACGGCGTACCACTCTTTCTCCTTGATCTCTTTAGTATGCAGTAGAATTTATCTTGCAAATTTATGAGGATAGCATGAGTTTGTTAAAAAAGAACATTTTACAAAACTAAGTTCTGGAAGAAGTTTTTTTAAACTTATTTCACTGGTATTTAATTGGATTCTTTTGACTTTGAACCCTGGCAAAAGACTGCATATAAAATTCAGTGTCAGAATCCTCGCACTGGTATGTGCACCGACTGGAAGTTCCATCCTGTTCAATCCCAAGGCTTTCTTGAAGGCAAAATGCACCACCTTCATCTTCTTTCCACCGCGGCATCGTGCAAGGACAGACACACAGCTGACGGAGAGCAGCGTTTGTCAAAGGGACGGAGCTTGAGCAGATTCACGGAGATGCTAAAAATGGCAACTCTCGGAGCCAAAAAGGAAGATTGCTGTCTCCTCTGCCTCCTCCATCTGCGATGTCACTGTTTTACCCCTTCCCAGACAGCTCACAGTCTCCGAAGACCACTGCATGGAGACAGCCTCATCTCTCCATAGTGCCTGAGAAAGCCTCCCTCTGCCTGCCTCCGCAGGGTCCTGCTGGCCTCTCCAGGGTGCTGCCTCCTGATGACAGCATTTCCCCCTCCATCCGTGTCATTGCAAATGTTTTCTGCTTCTGAAATTAGCGGGCCTCACAGTCTCCCCTCTCCGCCAAAGGACCGCTTGAGCAGAAAAGCCACCTTGCTTGTGAGGGAGGCCACCATTCCATGATGCTCTCATCAGAAGTCATCAGGCTTTTAGGGTAAACTGATCTGCTTCTGACCTTTAAAAGGCCACTTTCTGTTCCGTCTGGTGGCCGACTCCATCTCCGCTGCCCTGTTAGGATGCTTTCCCACTTGTCTCAGTTGGAAGCAGATGTCCCTCTGGGGGCCCCCATTTAAGCAGGTGCGCCAGGCCGGCTGCTGGGGCTTGCGTGCCTTTTCCCAACAGTACCATGAGCTGCTTGAGAGTGAGCCTCTCACCTCCTCCTCTGTTGCAGCTGACGGAGGGAAAGGCAGAGCCAGGAGCCTCCTCAGTCCTTGCCCGGGTTGCATGAACCTTTGGTTGCACACTGCATACAGTGTGGGTGTCATCTGAAGGAGGAGCTCACGGACAGAGCAGGGCGGAGTTTGTTCACTACCATTCTAATGAGATAGGGTTGGGGTAATACTTGAGGAGAAATAATTTTATGAAAAATAGATGTTACACGGAGTTAATTTCTACATGTAGGGTTTCCATTTGGGTTTTTAAACAAGTGACAATGTCTTTTAGAAAAATTGCAAATTTGGAGTAATATAAAAGTTTAATTTTATGAAATGTGTTCAAGTACAGGATAATAAATAGGAATCATAGTACTACGTACTTATTTTTTTATGAAAGGCAAGTCATTGGGAAGATCCCTTAGAAAAGTACCCACAGAAATTTCTTCATTGATTTAATTTTATTTTTTAACAAAAGGTATTTGATTGTCCATATATTTTAAAAGTCAGAAATTCTACCTAAATTAAATGCTCCCACATTGGTTATTTCATAGTCTTCTTATTATTATCTTAGGAATGAATTTCCATCTTAACTTAAGAGTTACCTTACAAATTAGGGCTTGCTATTTCAGAAAATGTCTCCAACAGTGTTCCGCGTTCAGGTGTCAGTCCATGACCAGGGTGCGGGGCTTTGCAGCCACCTGTCAGTCAGTGATACGGCCGCGGTGTTCACAGGGTCATGGGTCCGCCCAGGAGGCAGATGCATTCTGGGCTATGCGTCCCAGTGATTTTGATGAGCACACTCCCAGCATGCTTACCCAAACCTAGACAGCATAGCCCACTGCGCACCTGGACTGGGCGGCGTGGCCTTGGGCACCTCCTGCATGTGAGTGTAGTGAGTACTGTAGGCAGGGGCCCAGGACAGTGTTGGGCTTTTAGACATTTTAAGCCTAGACCATAACTTTTTCATGAACATGGCTTTCTTACTGATTCAGACTGGAAAGGCTAGACCCTGCGTCTTCCATACCCATAATTAAAAGGCATTTTATTACATCTCTGGATGCACATGAACCATGGAAGAAAGGTTATGTTGAACTAAGTACTCATGAAATGTCTGAATCTTTCCCCATTAAAGAGTTTATTTTTTATGTTCTATAGACTAATAGTTTAAGTGATGCCTAATTGCTACTTTAAACAAGGCAATGAGCTTTAGGCTTTGATGACGTAAAGCAAATCATTCACGCTCGAAGCCTCCTGCTCCAGGGAACCTTTTGAATGAATTCCCCATCAGCAAGGCTGTCTCCGGCACAGCGACTTTCTAGAGTAAACTCTGGGTCTTCACAGTCCTCTTTATTCATTATCTTCCTGGACTACCGCCTCACATGCTGTAACCGAAAGGAGTTACTCCCAGACTGATACCAATACCATCCACGTAGGCGTCATCACCCTGCAGAGCATATCAAAGGGGACGATGCTCATGTTGTAAACAATCACTGGCCATTAAAACATTTATCCAGTTCAAAGCAGACGGACTGAGGTCACTCCACAGAGATCCTCCAGGCGACAGCCCCAACTCAGGTTTTCAATAAGTCCATTGGCCTCCCTTTTTACCACTTTGTTAAAACTGTGAAATGTAGCACACATTCAGAAATCAGCACAAACTAAAATCATAGCTCAGTCTGTCATGGCAAGAGGAAACCAGCATCGCTCCCACCACGTCCAGGAGGAGACCATCTCCAGCCCCTCCTTCCCTCCCACTCAGCAACGGCCCTGCTCCTGAGAGTCTCAGCCTTCTTGTTCTTCAGAGCACCGATCAATGCCTCCGGAGCCTGCGTTAATAACATCTGCAGATAACTTTGCCTTTGATGTTTAGATTTATGCAAAAGGAAAAATGCTCTGTGTTCTCTTGTGCCGAGGGTTTTGCTCAAGGTTTTGTTATGAGATATATTCGTGTGCACAGTGATAGTTCATTAATTGTACAGCTCCATGCCACGAGCACATTGGTAGGAGTTCATCATTCTGTATTTGCTAATCTCCTGTGGGGTGGCATCAGGTACTCCTGCTAGTGCCCATACCACCATTTGCATAGTTGACATTCAGTGAAGAGCCACTTCCACCATCTCTTTATGATGCTCGTGTGTAAAGCCCCTCCTGGGGCTTCTCTCTCCATCCGGGTGGTGCTGCCTTATTCCCGGCCTCTCGCCCCTCCACAGATAAGTGTTCTTCCTCTGTGCTCACTTCCCTGAAGAGTTGATGCTCACATTCTTGGCAATCAGATCCATGCCAGTGAATTGAACTGTAAACTTTTCCTTCCGCTCAGTGTTTTCCACTCACTGAGTTCCTAATGCATTTACTTAGCTATTCCAATAGCAGGTAGTATATGCAAAATGTAAACTTTCCTTTTTTCTTTTGGTTGATAATTTGACATCCTAATTTCTCTTATGTTCTCATCAATATCCAAATTAACCTATTCCCTTAAAATTCATTTATTAAAATGACTCAAGTCTGATATTCCTAACACCGTCTGGGGGTTGAAGAGGGAAGTAGAATACTGCTGTCCCGAGTTCCCTCCAGGACTGGCACCTTGGTAGAGCCATCTTGGAGTTCTCCTCTTGTTTTCGCCACTCTCATCAGTTGACACTGTGACTCTGGGAAGCCGACCGTGTTTGCTCTCATCAGCACAGGAGGACAGACCTGCTCAGGGAGCAGCAGCCCTGTGGACCTGCGCGGGCCTGGGCAGAGCATTGGAGAGGAATGGCCTCTGCCACGCAGACCGGCTGCTCAGCTCCAGGAACCGCACTCGCTGCCCCATGGAAGCCTCTCCCGGCTCCCATCCAAGCCTCCCTCCTGGCGTTCCTCCTGGGCCTTGGAGCTCCTGCAGAACCCACAGGGCTCCCAAGGCTCATTTCTTGGTGGATCTTCCTGGTGCCACGAGGTGTCCTGCTGCCGTCCTCCTTTGCTGGCATTGCCTAGTGCCTTGCTTCGTTTCCTTGTTTC
The DNA here is from genome assembly GCA_020662805.1 of Glaucomys volans. Classification (NCBI taxonomy): domain Eukaryota; kingdom Metazoa; phylum Chordata; class Mammalia; order Rodentia; family Sciuridae; genus Glaucomys; species Glaucomys volans. Next base: position 773,039 of record JAJEJO010000150.1, on the reverse strand, counting down.
TTTAATTTGGTAGAATCTGGAAACCAGTGATGACATTTATTTCATTTTTATCTTACTAAGCATCTTTATTCATGCCACATTCCTGAGGGAACGTATTAGATGCTTCTATGAGTAATTAGCTTGAGAATATTTTGAATTATTTTCCTTGTTTTTAGTTTAAGAATTTATTTTCACCATTTGTATAAAACCACTGGCCATGATAATGCAAAGCTGACCCTCTAATTTAAATAATTCTCTTCTTCATAGGCATTGTATTTGTTCCCAGGATTGCACTTCGCATAGGAAGGGAAGAGAAATACTGTTTGCTGTAAAATCTCTTTTGAGTATTAGAGAGATTTCCAACAGAATTGCTGTTGGAGAATCCTGAGTCAAAGTATTAGTTTGGTCAGTTTCCTCATCAATAAAATGAAGGTCATATTCCCTTAAAGGATTCTTTGAGGATTATATTTAATGCATTCAGAGGGCTTAGCTAATGCCCCCTTTTACAGTAAGTTTGTGTAAGTTGGAGTACGCGCTAAATTAATAATAAAGGCATAGTAAGCCAGTAGGAATTGTTTACTCCACTGTCAGAAATATGATTTGCATGTTTGTGTGTGCCGTGCTGTATGCGGCTGGCAGGGCCGCAGGTCTGTCTGCACCAGGATCCCACAACCTGAGAATAAAGCTTTGTGCCCATAGGTGCTTCATGATTGATTTCCAGATGGATTGATTTCCAGATTGATTACCCAGATGGAGAGAATTGCAACTCTATTTTACCTCAGGGGGTTAGTCATCTTCCTGTCATGGTGCCAAAACATCAGAGATACATAACTTATAGGAAGAAAAGGTGCATTTTGGCTCATGGTTTCACCAGTGTCAGTCTGTGGTGGGTTGACCTTTGGCAGGGAAGTGCATCATGGTTGGAGCATGTAGCAAAGGAAACTGCTCACTTGGAGGCAGCCCAAGGCTTCCAGGCCATGTCCTCCACCACCCAGCTTCCTCCACAGGCCAGGTCCCGCCTTCTAAAGGCCCCACCCCCTCCAACTATTGCTATATGCAGGGAAAAGGCCTTCAGCACATGGGCCTTAGGAGTCATTTCAGACCCACACAAGAGCATCAATTTGCATTACATTATGAAAAGAGAAAATTATAGCAGGTCTAGTTTTGTGGATCTCATTTGGCTTTATTGGTGATGCCAGAACCAGGCAGCAACCTGGACAAGAATGGTTCAGAAGGCTCCATCCCACCACATGCTGAGGTTATTCTGTGGTCACATCCAGAAAAAGGGAGAGACTTACAGAAATGGAGGTGAGGTGGACCTTCCCTGAGTGGTCAGGGCTTGGGTCTGCTTGGTTTGAACATGGTTAGAATGGTGAGCCAGCTGTGATTGGCTAAAACTTATTCCCACAAGAGTCCAGTCTAGTAATGAGTATTGTGCGACCCTCAGGGCTGAGTGTTGGGTTGGCCACTCACAGTTAAGGGTACCTCTGACTTAGTTCCTCGCCTTGGTTACCTTACTGTACACCCCCAAACAAACAAATAGACCATTTCCACTTTTGCGTGCTAAAATAGACAGATGACACCAGAGGTCACTTCTGCCAGATGACGGTGAAGCTCGGGCCTTCAGAGCCTGTGTTGTGATTGTGGTTTTTGTGAACACCTCACTTCCCTGGATTCCCTGGGCAATCCAGGTGCTGGGGTGTCTGAGCCCCAGAGGGTCTTGGAGGCACGTGTATTCAGAAGGTAGCAGGACCCCTGCACACTTGTAGGGTCGCACAGAGGAAAAGGAAACTCGCTGCCTGCCACTGATCCTGGAAAGCAGCGCTTGCTGCCAGTGTGGCCGCCCAGCCTCAGACCTGAGACTCATCTCTTACGTGACTGTCGCAGGAGCGTTGTGCTGAAGCGCCTGTGTTTTTAGCTTGTGCGGTCTTCGTGTGCTGCCTGCCGTTCAGCTGGAGCACAGTGGTCTCCTTGCAGGGCGCTGGGTCCTGTTCTCGTCTCACTTCTCTCAAATGCCTCGGTGTGTCTAAATGGCATCTGCAGTCACTCTGCTCCGCCTCTCTCTTCCCTTCCCATTCCTCAGTAGAGCGTACGACTATGGAAGAACCTGGATTTGGGGAAGGAGAGCAAAGAGCAATGACAGGTTGTCATTCTGGAAAACGCAGTGGGGCTTGAGGACATGATGCACGCATTGAAACGAACTCCATGTCCCCCCACCCCGACTATCAGCAGCAGCAGAACTTGCTAAGGGTTTCTGGTAGCACAAGCCAGTGACTGGCTAGCAAAGAGATCTCCTCTTCAAGTAATGCATGTTAGTTTCAAAAATCCTTGCTTTTGCAAGGCATTTGTGGCATTCAAGGTCACAGGGAAGGTTAGTTTATAGGAAGAGTCCAGGAGTAGCATAGGCTGGAGGAGAAGTGGGGGGGAAGCACGGCTTGTTTTGGAATCTTCTTAAAGAGAAGCTGTGGAAGGCTGAGTCCAGGGTAGCCTACAAGCTGCCGAGTGTCGCTGCTGCTGAGATGTCGGCGCCTCTCGCCGTCTGTGGAGGAAGGAGAGAGAGAAGACAGGTGCTTCGTGGGAAGCTGTGCTCCCGGTGTGGCTCTGGACAGCACCAGTGCTTTCACCTGGCTGGGTCTCTGCTCGGACTCTCAAGGCAAGCTTTGCCTCACTCTCCATGGAGTGAGGCTGGGGATCCGTCCAATGTCGTGAACTTGTTTTTGTGAATCTTGATGACCCATCAGAAGCTGCGCCTTGGCTCTCTTGGCTTCAGGGAGATGCTTTCAGAATGACTCCCCGCTTTGACCAAGCTGGTGGCTTCCACTGCTGGGCGGATGATTGAATGCAAGTGCTGGGTGTGCTCTGCTAGAGAGGCAGGACCATGGGAGGGGCAGGCACCCAGAATGACAGTGACGAGGGAGCAGTGCAAGGCAGAGAGGGCAGCAGGGAAGCTCTAAGTGGAGATGGGCCGTTGGACTTCGGGCTCGTACCCGGAATTTGTCACCCCTGTCCAGGCTCCATGGAGTGAGGCCTGCCTGCGCGAGGCTGGTCTCCTGCAGAGTGTCCTGGCTTCTCTTTCCTTCCTGCAATGGCACACACATCCGATCGTCGTCCCCAGGCTCCTGTGGTGTGCCGGCAGCTCCGGGCAGGGCGTCTGATCGCTCCGCTGCTGGCTCTGCAGTCCGCACGGGCCCAGCCTCACACTGCTGCTGCTGCTGCGTGCAGACAGCAACACCAAGTTCACTCTATTCTTTGTAAAAATGAAAGTGAGCAGGATGATCACGGAATTTAAATTCTCTCTTCATGTTACAGCTTCACAGACGCCGCTAGGCAGCAAGGCTGGGTGTTCTCATGCTTCTCCAGCTTGAGTCACAGAGGCCAGCAGAACTCAGATTGTCTTCATTAAGTGTGAAAAAGTAGCAGTGCCAATGAAGTTCAAATCCAATATCTCTGAAGGAATTGCATCAAACTCTGCTGTTCAAGGCCTGATTATGTGCACTCTGCAACGTTCAGGACTGTTCCTAAGTTTTGTCATATAGAATCATCTGCACCTGGGTTTGGGAGGGTCTGATGGGGCCAAAAAGGTAGGAAAAAAACCTACTTATGTTAATTATTTTAATATTTGTACATGAAAATAGATGCTATGAAGTTTTAATAACTTGCCTATTTGCATTTACATTCTGAGCTTTTAGGAAAATACATTTCGAAGTTAAAAGATACTTTGTGGAGATTCAACCCCATGAACAGTCAGAATCCCTTCCCCACAAGGAAGCTGAGCTTTCTAAAGCCCAGTGACTTGCTAGCATTTTATTTACATTTTTACCTCAATTATTCCTTCCCCAAGTCCCTTCATACATTTTAATATCTGATCCTTAAAAATCTCCCTTAGCAAGTGTCCTCTGAGCTTCCGCCACATGCCATGCATGACCCTGGTGGGCAGGGGTGCCTCCTGTGGACAGTTATTTTTATGTGTCTCTGAAAATACATGACTGAAAGAATGAGTGAAGAAATGAGGATATGAATAAGCAGCCTTGGTTTTCTAAGCTGTTGTAACCATATACCACACACTGTGTGCTTAAAACAACAGCAGTTTATTCTCCTGGTTCCCAGAGGCCCCAGGTCTGAGGCCAAGGTGTGTGCAGGGCGCTAGGTAAGGTCGCACCCCAGGCATCTCTTGCAGCTTCTGCTGGCAGTGGGCTCTCCTGCTTCTTTGGCTTGCAGACATGTTGTTTGATCATGCCCCATCTTCTCTGCCCTCTTCCCTGCGCAAGCATCTTGGCAGGGAGTTTCCCTGTCCTACTAAGGCAGCAGTTACTAGCTCAAGGCCTGCCTACCCCAGCATGACCTCATGATAATTAATTAGGTCACCATAGCACCATGTCCACACATCATGCATGAGGTTCTGTGGTTAGGACTAACATGTTGGTCTTGGGAGGCTTATTTCAATCCATGGGAGCGTGCGTGCGTGCACATGTGTACACAGGTATTAGCACATGATGCATTGAGGTAGAGCAAAGGGTGGTGGCACTTTAATCTTCTTATTAAAAATCCTGGAGAATTCTCATGAAGTCCTGTGCTTGGGGGACACTGGCAATTAAACCCAGAGGCTCTGCTCTGTCACTGAGTCACACCCCCCGGCCCCTTTTATTTTACATTTGGTGACAGGGTCTCCCTCAGTTGTCTAGGCTGGCCTCAAACTTGGAATCCTCCTCTCTCAGCCTCCAGAGGTGTTAGGACCACTGCACCAGCTATGGAATTTTGAGTGATGCTGAACACAGCACAGCTCCTGCCTGGTACCCTGACCCTCATGCCCGCAGGTGTCTGCGTGTGTCAGGAGCACTGCTAGTGAGTAGGGCCTTGCTCAGCTTCAGCTCGCCCTTGATCTTTCCTGCCACGTGGTGAGTGGTTTCTTGTTTGGATCCCTTTTCCTCTCTCTCTTTAGCACTTCCTCTCTTTAATTTCTCTACATTTTTGTTACCTTTCAATCTTATTCATGTATTTCCCTGAGCATGAGAGTTTTTTCCCTTTCAATGCATCCTAAACAATGAGAATTTGAGCTTTTCTTTCTGTTCCAGGTAGAATTACCCACCCTGTCCTTATTTCCTAAATTCATTCTGTTTCTTAGGCTCGTTTTCTCAAAATTATGAAAAGATACATTCACAAAAGAATAGGTAATCAACAAGACAATATGGACTGCCAGTTTTGCATATTTAACTCAACTAACTGGGATTTTTTGAGCATAAATTTTCATATTGAGGAATGGTGATGGAGAGGCTGAGGAACCCAGAGAAGGAGAAAGTGAACTTCCTTTTAAAACCTGCATTTTCTTGCAGTTTGTGAGGTTTTGAGTTTGCATGATTTTTGAACTTAGTCCAGACAAGGTTTAGTAGATGGGAGCCACTGATTTTGATGAAGTGAACGTGAACTCAGGTAGTTCTGTCTTCACATGGGAACAGTCATGGTGTTTTAAGTAGCACATGCCGTGGACTCATCATAGGGAAACTGAGCGGTGAGTGCTAGTTAATATGAATGCTATCCATATTTCTCTCTGATAATCTAAACTTATTGCTCAACTTTCATGGCCATACAAATAGCTACTAGTCCACCTGTTGTGAACTTGAAATTTTTAAGAACAAAGATGACACTTGTACCTTTGTGTTTGTTAAATTAACATGGAATCTGTGTTTGGTAAAGAGAGGTCTGGTTTCAAAACCACACACTTTCCCCCCAGGGTTCCACTAGCGCAGCTTCCCCACCCTGGGCTGTCTGCTCCCAAGCCAGTTTGGAAGCCCAGGGTCTCCCTGGGTGGGAAGCACAGAAAGGCCTTCCTTCCTGGTGGTTCCAAGCTCTTCTGCGGGGTCTGCGCACTTGTGGGGGGAGTCCCCAGGACCCAGATCCTCGCCAAGGATCTGAAGGCCGTCAGCTTGAGTCCTCATTATTTTTGCTTCTTGGTCACTGCCCTTTGTACGAGACGGACGAGCCATTAGCTACTGTAAGATTTGACCTACTGTCTAAGGTACCTTTTAGTGACTCCTCAGATCAGGAAACTGTAATTTCCTGATGGATAGAATGAATTATTTTAAAACTCTGTGTGTTCAATTGCTAGCTCTGGAATGTGTTTGTGTCGGTAATAACCCCTGAGCAGACAGCAACTGCCCTTCAGCTGCCCAGTCAGAGCACACACACACACACACACACACACACACACGCACGCACACAAGTGCACATGTGCACACTCTTTTCTAGATTTTTAGATGAACTTTAAAAAGATAAATTGAAAATTATTTTTAAAGCAATTTTAAGCTCTTTTTGACCCATTATATTTGTGCATCAAATGTAGACGTGTAGTTATTTCCATATGAGCCAAGATATATTAGGGTTACCTTTCAAAACCCTAGTCCTCTTATAGTTCAAAACTGCCTCTTCCTTAATACGGATGTCTCAGTGTGCTTTTATAAGCAAATATATTAACTTCAGAACTGAAGTATTTGATATTGATCTTTTTCTTTTTCCATTTGGCCTTTACTCTGACAGAGCTGTGGTCTTCAGATTGGAATTGGGTATTGTGCCTCAACTAGACTAAAATCAATGTTTAATAAGAGTCTTCGCTGCCTCTGACAGTATCTTCTATCTAACTGACATCACAGGCCCACGTTAAATGGAAACGTGTTTTCAAACATGTTCTCAGTAGCAGAGTATGCATTAGTGGCATCAAATGGAGGGAATGACTTTTGTGCTGTGCATAAAGATTAAGAACTGGATGGAAAAGATTTCGTGATGCATGGCTCAGCATTCCATATCTCATCCTCAAAAATCTTCCTTCCAGTTGTCTACATTTTGATTAAAAACAATGCTAAAGGCAGCAAAGTACTTAGTCACTATAATTAAAACTAAATATATTGTACCTTTATTGAACATGATTATATTTAAAGTTTTCCCTCTTCTAAAAAGAAAATAGGAGCAAGTAATGTGAGAAATCACTGCAAGATGGCCAATCTTCAATACTCATATTTGGCTGAAGGAGAAATCAGCTTTCCGTCCTGAGGAATCCGTTTCTCTTCACAGACAGCCGTGTGGAGCTTAAGTGATGGCGCACAAGGTGATTTACAGTGGTGACCCAGGGCCCACGCTGGTAGAGAGCTGAGCAAAGCCTGCACAGGTTTTGCACCTTGTCCCCTTCTGGGAAGGACCACGTTCCTTGGCACATCACACACTTGTCATCAGCTCAGAGATGCCCTCTGTGACACTGTACAGATATAGTGGGAGTCCCTGCCTGCCCTTCACACTGATGCCCCGAGTCAGCAAGCTAGTCACTGCCCATCAGGAGTCCACTCCCATGTCCCTGCCCTGGGAATCTTCCTTAGCCAGCCTCAGGTGCAGGGCAGTCCCAGCACAGCCCACAGCCTTCTCCCCGTTGGTACGACCATGCCATCCGTGGAGGGGTAATGTGTTTTCAGCATGACTTCTGAGGAAACGAGCACAGAACCAGGAGTCCCCCGACCCCATTCAGCTAGTCCTGGCCGGGCTGGGCGTCAGAGCCTTGCTGTGTGCAGTGTGCTGGGCTCGTGCACATCCTGCTGTCCCTCACCGGTGTCCATTTCAGCTGTCAGAGCTCACCCTCCCTTCCTGATTTAAGTCTCTGCTTATGATCTTTAGGAGGAGGATTGTGCAGCTGGGCACAGTACCATTGCTACAGACTGTGGGACTAGGTAGACTTTTAAAATGTGGGATAAATGAATGTACGCCTGAAGAGTACTCAAAAGAATTATTCAGTATAATAAAAATTCAAAATTCAGACTAGCAATAGTTTGGAATGAATAGAAATACTCACTTTACACCTTGGAGACTAGGATGGAGACATGGGGTGATGGCCCAGCTGGAAGAGATGACAGTGGGGTTAGTGCGGAAACGAAGAGGAGAGTTCAAGGTGGAGGTGAGCTGCATTTGACTTCGTTGCTACTTAACAATGATGATGAAGCAGGCCTCTGTGGCGGTGCCCGAGGCAGGCTGGCGGGTCCCTGCTTGAAGACTGGCTATCATGGAGCAGCTGAGTGTCCTCCTCTTGGCTTTGCTAAGGAAGCCAGTCTTGCTTGGCAGGTTCAGTCCCTGCCACTTAGGAGACAGGGTTTCACTTCCTTGCTGGCTGCAGGGATTGCCCTCAGGTCCCACCAGCTCCCTGTGTCCCTAGCCAGCTTGGGCCCACCCCAGAGCTGGTGCAACATGGCCACTTGCTTTATCAGAGCCAGCAAACCAGAACAGGAAGCAGGGTCAGCCAGCGGCGCATGTAGGACCGGCGAGGGTGAGCAGCCACAGCCTCTGCTCTACTGCTGGTGAGCAGCAGGTCACCGATCACACCCACCCTAAGGGAGGACGCACACCCCAGAACACAGGCTGGGGAGCAGCACATGGTCAGAGTCTCTTCCAGCAATTTTTAGTCCAACAACCTCCCGTTGTTAGGGCACACAGTGCCCCCCATTCAATAATTTTGTATCATCTCAATGCTTTGAGCATCATTTTGGAAATTGATAAACCAGAATGATGGGGATGAGTGAGAAATAAATAGATTGGGGGAAAAAAAAAACAACAACAAGAAAATCGCAGAAGTTTTCCCTTAAAAATTGAATCTTTGACACATATTCCCAGATTTTCTGAAGCTATTTGCTTAGTCTTCGACATATCAGGGCTGCAGGAAATCTGTCCGCTGTGTTTCAATTGGGTGTGTATGGAGGGCACTGGGGACGGAGCCCGGGCTGTGCTGCTGACAGGAGTTGCACCCTTGAGCTGCCCCGCCTGCGCTGAGGGAGGGTTGGCTGTGTGCTGCACCTCAGGCTCCGGGGCTGGTCTGTACCCCTCACCATGGGAGCAGAGCGAGGAGAGAGTTTGGAGCCCTTTGTGAAAGGATAGTCTCTTCTCAGGATGCGCAGGAGGAGGCTCTTCATGACTGCCCAGGGTCCATTCTAGTGCCGGAGCACCGGTCAGCATCCTCATGGGCACTTTTCATCTGAGTGATCATGTATCTAATTTTCATTTTGTAAGGCTAGGAATTATTTTGCTACAGATTATATGTTTTAAAACACAGTAACTAAAAGCACCACATCTGGAGATAAGTCTCCACAATTCTGGAAACAGATCTGAGACCAATGCTCTCTGGTGGTCCAGGCTCTGGCAGGTCAGCGTCTGGGGAGGGCCTGCCTCCTGGCTCACAGAGGGCAGCTGCTCTCTGCTTGCTCTGGTGGTGGGGTGAGGGGCACTCTGGGTCCTCTTTCAGAGAGGCACTGATCCTGTTAAGGACGGCTCCATCCCCATGGCTTAGTCACGGCCAGGTAGGCCCTGCCTCCTGGTACCAGGACCTCACAGTCAGGAGGCCAGCCTGTGAATCTGCCTCACAGAGTCTGTCGGTCACGCCTGCCTCTGTCCCCTATTTCATTCTCCTCTTCCCATTTGGCCCTCCCAACCTTGAGAGTCTAATTTTATAGACAAATGGAAATAAAGCATGGCTATCCGTATCTTACATAAATTAATTAACTTTCTCTAAGTATATTCAGGTGTAATTCTTTTTAGATAATTAGGGAGTTACACTGAGTGTAGTTATTTTTATATCCTCGGCACTGGTACTTTTTGGATCATTTTTAAATGAATTTAATTATTTTACCAAGAAAGTCAGTTTTAAAGCAAGATCAGGGTTTTGCCTTTTTTCTACTTTAATTTGGAACCTTCATCATTATTACACACTCCCTAAAATAGTTTCTTGTGTGAGCTGGCGTTCTTCCTTGAGGCTAAGATGACAAAAGTGAAGTCTTGAAATTAATTAGGAGGGGAACATTTTGGCTTCCTTCCATGGGCCTTCACGAGGCTTAGCACCTCCACAGGGGAGGCTGAAGCTCAGGCATGTGCAGCCACCAGTGGCGGGACCCTCCTCACGACTGCCATTCAGGGTCCTGCCCGCCAGACAGGCTTTAATTAAACTGTAATTCCCTCCTCCTCTCTGGCCGTCCCTCAGATGCTCCGTGTGAGCTTGCTGTATAATTAACCACAATAGGCAAGCGGACCCTTGCTCCCACCTCGACACAGAGCGCAGGCGGGCGGGGACCATCCATCACTGGGGGGGTTTGTAGCCTGGAGTTGCTTCATCCATCCAGTGCAGTTGTGCTCTTTGCTTTGTATTTCTCTTTCCCTGAGTTTCAGCATCCACACTGCAGTTCCTGATCGTATGTATTTAACAGTGCTAGGTCACTGAGTTGGACTTATGCAAATAAAGCCCCAGAGGTACTGGTGATGTATTGGTAGGTTTTATTATATTTATTTTCAAATAATTTTATTATTGAACATATAAGAACATGAGAACATCGTTAATTTTAAAATCTGAAGAACATTTAAAAACTATATTGTAGGATATTATCATATGATAGTTGAATGTCAATTGTTGTGTAGACCTGAGGTCCAACCCAGCAGAACCAGGGAAAATTACCATTCTTTGTAGTGAGCCAAAATCTCCATATGCCTATATGTTTATGCATAGATGTTTTAGAGAGCCGGAGACATGGGTAATTTTAGTACTTTGGTTTGTTTATGGCCAAATCAGGATTGCTAGACACAAGTAATTGCTCCTTCATGCAGAATAACTCAGATGCACATCTTCCAATATCCATCAGCCTGAGAGTGATGGACCCTCACCACACATGACAGGCAATGGAGCCTGGTTGTCAGGATGTCAATTTCGTATTGTCTAGTCAGAGGAAAACGTCACCATGATGCAGATTTTGATGTGTGTCTATATTTTGAAGCATTTCATAATCTTTACCACTAGTATTTCATTTATCTCCAGGTCTAGAAAAGCACAGCTATTGAACTTTGTGAATTCAGATCATGAAATTTATCAACATCCTGACTTTGGTCAGGTTAATTAATTCAGCCCATGCAGGAGCATAGATTGATTGTGGCTATGTAAAGCATTATGCATTTCCAGCTTAACCATCCAAGGAGAGGAAGTCAGGGAAGAGCCGCCTGATCCAGAGAGTCTTAGCATTCCATTAACTGACTGTTGACAAGGAAGGCCAGGAAGCAGGAGCCAGATGTCACCAGCCCAGAAACACCTTTCAGGTAACACATTCACCTCGCCCCTGCTGCTTCTCACAGTGACTCAGTGCACTTGGCTCCAGTTATGGGGTGATGATCTCATTTGGTGAGATCTCAAGTGAAAATTTAGAATGAAGACAGATTGAGAAATTTGTTGGTGGAAACATAAACTGGCCATAAATCTAGGGGAGCCCTTGGTCTTGCCGTTTGCTCAGACTGCTTCGGCACTCTGAGGTGTTCTCCTTTGCAGGTGGTTCAGAGGCCCTGGGAAGTCTTCTCAGAGGACAGGTGTGTAACTGATGTCCTTTCTCAAGGGCATGTGGGCCCTGGTCTCAGAGGTGAGGAAGTGTTAAGGCCACTCTCTCTTCTATAACCTGAAGAAATCTATAGGGAAGAGGTCCAATCTGCCAAAGACCTCCTCTGGACAAATCCAAGAATGCAAACTTGTGCCATCTTCTTTCTGTGTAGAAATCATAAAGAGGGGGATAGCTGTACTACATAAGGACACAGTGCGAGTCTGCCTGGACAGGATCTGCACACAGGATGCCCGCCTCCCCGGCATCTCTCCTGTGCCCATCACATTGACTCTCAGCCTTATGATTGAAGGTGATGGGTCTGTCTACCCAGTACAGCTCTGTGGGCAGGATGCTGTGAGAAGCACTCGAATAACTTTAAGATTCCCCTACTCTGCTTTGTGCCTCCTGCACATCCTGGACATGGAGCAACCGCAGACAGTGGGAGCCAGTGTTGTCCTGGCTCTTGCATGTTGAGTGACCTGGAGATGATTCATGATGCAAGAAACCCCCACTTTCCTCTCTGTCTTCATGAACCAAGAGCAAAATTTTTAAAATTCCACATAAATTAAATGCAAAAAGTATCAGAATACACTCACCAAAATAATAGCAACATACATTTTTTGTAAACAAAGTTCTTCCATAGAATTATGGAAAATATATAAACAATGCTTCCTTGAAATCATGGAGCCAGAGCACAGTCTCTGGTGACAAGTGAAGTGCCCTCTGAGACGTGACAAAGCCAGCCTTCCCATCTGGCTCTTTTGAACTGGGTGTCACTTTGAGCGAGTTCTTAAGCTCTTTGCTGTCATTTCCTCCCTTCTAAAGTAGAAGTAGGAGAACCTGCCCCCTGGGATTTCTAGGAGGTCCGCAAGTCGGTCCTATCTTGCATTGGGAGCAGTGCCTGCCATGCGGTGGGCACAGGATCTAACACATTCATCTTAAGCAGTAAGAGGTGGCCTACCTTGAGAAACCAGCTCGTAAGCTCACCTTGAACTGCAGCATTTAGCAGGTATGAGGCCTTCATTTCCCCCTCTTTTAAAAGTTTGTGAGGATTAGATAATTTATGCAAATTTTAGCACAATACTTCACCAGAAAAAAAAAAACTAGACCCTTCTGTTTTAAAAAGAGTATATGGTGAGATATTTGAGCAAACTTATGATGCCTTCTAATACAGAATCCATCATTTTTTTTTTTACCTCCCATTCAGGTGAATAAAGAAAGAAAACACAGCCAATTCAACTATTAAACTATGCTCAAGTTTTCTTATTGTTGACATTTATCAGGAGTCACCGAATGAACGTGTTGGTTGATGAAGATGTTGACTTTAATGCCTTGTTCTTGGACACACAAAAATGAATGAGGTCAGAGTTGACCAGGCAGGGCTGGCAGCAGGGAGGTGAGTGTCTGCCCTGCACCCACAGACATCAGACCTGCCCCTTCCTTGCTTGTAAGCCCCAGCCCTAGAGAGGAGGTGGGCCTGAATGAGCACCCTTGACCTCACTCTGGAATTGATTCACATGGGAAATCTTCTGGGTGTGTCTCTGAAGCTTTGGGAAGCTCATTATAAAGAAGGCTCAAGTAGAAATGGCAGTTTCCTACTTAAGTCACACACATGAATATCTGTGTACTTGGGCAAGAAACAGAATAGCACAAAGATAATCACTTGTGAAGACTGTCAAAAATCGGTCCATAGAACCATTGCCTGATAGGGTACAAACCTCCAGACTGAGCACCAGGCGCTGGTCCTGGGACTCCAGATGTTCAACCCATGATGTAGGCAGTAACAGGGAACGATGACCCCTAGATGTTACATTTGCTGAAAGTACAAAGGTGAATTTTCTTTGGTTGCTGGACCCTCGTTTCACTTTAAGGGAGTGTGTTTCAAAATCTCTAGCAGCTGCTTCTTTCAGGTTGTTCCAAGAGAGGGATGGACACAGGGCTGCGCCAGGTCTCTCTGCCAGTTGGCCCCTGCAAGCCCCTTTAAGGGAAGCAGGGTGTCCTTGCTCCCACAGCAGTTCTCCTGGCTTCCCCCTGTACGGTAGAGCCCCATGATGCGCACATCTGAGCAGCAGGCCGAGGGGAGGGGACCAGGCTTCTGTGCATGTTGAGCAGAGGGATGTCTAATAAGTCTACTCAAGGCCTGGCTTCCTGATCGGAGCAGAAGGTTGTGGTCACAATATACTTGAGATAAAGATACCAGAGTGCTTTACAAATTTCAATTAAGACTCGAATATTCTAGCAAGGAATGCAATTTTCTCGGAGAACAGGTGAAGCAGTGTCTCCAAGGGGCAGAAACATGGAGGTTAAATGATTTGTGCAAATTCGTTCTGGAGGTCGATGTAGAGCCACACGACTATGAGAAGGCCACTTTTTCTTCTAGCAGTGAAGTCCTTGTTGCATCTTTGTAAGATCACAATGCATGCCTACAGTATTAGGCAAACACTAGGAAGCACTTCTTGACAGAGCGTGTGGCAAGGAGATGTCCAGCTGTCCACTGCTCCGGCCTTTTGAAACGTTCTGTAGGTAAAACAAGGAGTCTGTGCAATACTTGATTTTTCCATTTTTCAGGTTTTCCAAAGAGCCCTTTAGATCTTTAAAAGACATGCTCTGCATAAGTACTTTGTGGCTTTGTTATCCTTGTGCTGCTTTTGGCTCAGATCATACTTGTTGTCACTTATTGTTGGTGTTTTCAATGCATCGTTTAAGACTTATAACAAACTCAAACTCTAAATGCATGTTTACGTGATCCATGTTCACATTGCCTATCACTTGAGTCTTCCAGATAGATCATTTCCTATAGTACAAAGCAAAAAATAAATTTCCAGCAAAGAGCAGCTTGTTCTCCTGGAGTGAGACCCATCAACTGCCCCTGGGGGATCTGCCCACACATTGTGTCCCTCGCCAATTAGGAAGGATGGGCCTCAGAACTAGCGGTCATCACCCACACCTCAGTGGCCTGCTGTAAAGATCTGGGTTGTACTGCCAAGTTCACAAGCTTATTAGACTTAAAATATCTCCAAGAGTTCTAAGAACAGTGTTTGGTGCTTGACATATAGGCAACAAACTTTTTTGAACCTTAAATTACAATTTCTTGATAGAAAATGTTTATGCTTACAGATGCTTACCAACCAGGAAGCGGATAAGTTCAGAAAATCATCTTTAAAGCATTGGGAAAACAAAAGCCCCCTCTGTGCTCAGAGTGAAATGAGTAAGGAAGTCCAGAGGAAGCACTGGCATCTCAAGGTCTGGGAGTCCACCGGTCTCCTTGGACTGGGTTGTGTGGAAATTCTACCACGTGTGTTGGTTTTGTTTATATGTCATGACTTAGTTACTCAAGCAAAGGCTGAGGACCAAGTGTGCTCGGCCTCATGCCTGGGCTCAGGCAGTCACCTGCAGAGGTTCACCCATAGAAACCTCCTTCTTGGTGACTGGCTTCTGCAGGGTGTGCTGGGGGTCCTGGTTGGTGATGCCAGGCTACCCTTCAGAGCTGAGTCATTTCAGGGCTTCACTCCTTCACCACTGCATCTCTCAGTGTACTGGTGAAGATGACAGTGTTACTAACTCTTATTTCCTCTCTGCCAGAAAAGTGGTGTTATGTCATCCTGTTTATTCCTTTAAACAGTTCTCTCTCCCAATAGCGTTAACTGAGAGTCAGACGCTCTCCACCTGCTTGTACAGGCCTTGCCTTTCCTGCATGCAGTGCTTTGGAGTGGGCATCAGGGTCTCTTCCTGGGAACCATCCAATGGGTTGGAGAAAGCTTAAGGTCAAATTCCTGGCCCTGACTTAGGTGTCCATTTGTCCAGATGCCTGAATCCAGCCTTATTCTCCAAAGACTCATAAGATGCCGAAGTATATAGAAAACACTGAACTTATTTTCCTAGAGCCTTTAAATATAAAGTGAGATTAAGGTTGTTTTTATAGTTTTTGCATTAGCTAAAGAAAAGCAGAGTGTACATCTTCCAGGGAATGATCTCACAGCTGGCCACTCACCTTGTGTAATGACCATACCAAATCAACTTGCTGTGAAAGTTTATGGATTGCAGCGTGGGAGCATAATATTGCCATGTTTCAATATCAATGCTTTCTGCAATTATTATTTGTACATAAAATAGGAGGCAGTACATTGAAATATCCCCATGATCTATACATATGCTATTTTTAGGATTTGGGGGAAAATTACTAATGAAGGAAAGATTGATTCAATTTTTCATCTGAAGAAATTTATAACTTATTGACTTAGAGTCTATTTTTTTTAACTTCACAATATGTCTCAATATTTTGTACTTGTATGTTTCAAATCTTAATATGCTTCAGTTCAGAAGAGGTAAAAATGAATGATACTGTCACATGAGACAATTTATGTGGTTAGTTTTTTTTCCTGTTTTTTAACTTTGGGGGGAGATCAGGAAATAAATATCTCCAAGGGAGCTTTTCAGTATTCAACCTAAATGAATCATCTGATGAGCGGGAGAAATAGAAGAAAGTGGGCCACCCCAGCCAAGGGTTGGAGGCAAGCATGTGGACATGAACACCGTTGCTTGATGACCCCATGAAAGTTTGTTAAAACAATTTCAACTGGGGGAGTCTTCTGGGGGAGGCAGCAGGTGTGGTGATAGAGGGTTTAAAATCTTTGATTCAGCACTTTCCTATGGGAGGGCAGGACTGCTATATCTGAATCTGTTGGACAGTGCCGTGAGCTGGCACGGTTTGGATCAGTGGTGGAGCTCATCCCCAGTGCACATGAGATGCGAGGTTTAGGGAACGGTGATTCAGCTACTCCGCAGGGGCCGGTATAAAGAACCCAGCTTGACTTCAGCATCCCATAAGTGGGAGTCCTTCTATGAAGGACCGACTCCACCCAACCCTGATGGACATCTTTATATTAACTCTCTATTGTCATTGAACTTGGTGGCAGGTGTTGGGCTTTATTCCCTTTGGATCCAAAAAGACAAGAGTAGGAGCCGAGTGTTCTGGGCTGTAAGGGACCCATTTTGTGTCTTCCCTGTGATGTGCTGAAGTTGGCTCCTTGTGGTATTTGACTAAAACAGACATAAACGCTTATAAACACAAATGGGCTGTACACATGGGCATGTCAATAAAATGTATCAGACGAAGTACAGAACGCTGTGATTGGAGCTTGGCCAAGTGTTCTTTAGGCATCCGTAGCTGATGCAGCTTGCAGTCGTCGTCCTCTGCAGACATCTCTGTGCCTCTTGTGGGTCCCAGGAACCTGCCCAGAGCATAGGTCACTTCAAACCGGGACTTTACAAATTTCAATCTAATAAAATATGATGGGATTTTAACATATGCGCATCACTGAGCTTCTCTGGAGGACGCCGGTCACTCACACAGGGCTGTGTTCCGGTGATAGCTGCTCATTATGAATGGCTGTGAGGTAGTGTCTGCCGTCAGACCCAGTTTCAGCAGCTTCAGTTTCGCTCAGCACCACGTTCCCCTGGTCTGATCTCAAGTGAGCAATTGCTTCTAGAGAGTTCAGCTCCTGTGGCCACTGCATCTCCTTCCCATACCACAGTCTCAGCTTCCTGTCCTCACAGCAAGGGGCTGAAGCTGCTGGTGTCCTTGGAAGGTCCAGGCGCTGGAACCCATTCCTGTGACCTAAGGATCTCAGTATCAGCACTTTAACACTGTGTGCTCTTCAGTCCGTGCTTTCTCGCTGACTCATATGCTAGAGACTTCCATATGTTGGGACCCTTCAGGCTTCCACGTTCTCAGTTCTCTCTTCTTGTTCCTCCCATGTTGTGAGATTAGAGGCTTAAAAATACAAAGCCACTTGATTGGAAGAAGCTATTGTGCAGGAATATGTCTGTATGCTAGGTATTCTGGCCTCCTTCCCAGCGTGTGATTCTGATGGCTACCCAGAGGAATATGTTCTTCACTTTCAGAGATGAAGGAAATTAAACCCCCAAGTTTAGGTTAAGTAATTTCAGTGTCATCAGTTTGCACAGGTCTATAGTTGATGGCTTACAGAAGTATCAGGAGACAAACTGGAACAAATGAACTGCAAAGGAGGAAAGAGAGGAGCTAGGGTGCTCCCTTGCTTTCAAGGCACTGGGTGTAGACTATGGAATCCTTGCTTATGAAAGCAGGTAAATGTCCCCTTAAGTCCGCAGGGTCACAGACAGTCAGGGCGCCCTCCCACACTCAGGTTTTCAGTGCCTTGGCTGGGATCTGCTGACTTCCCCTCTGCTGGTGGGGAGGGCATGTCCTTCACTTCCTGCTCCCACTTCCCAGTAACATAACTATGGGAGTTTAGAATGTAAAAAATTAAACTTAAAACTTAAAAACAAGTTTTAATTATTACAGAAAAAAAGTAATGATTGGAAAATACTTTTCAGATCTATATTCCAGGAATTTACTGTAAGATTGTAGTTATCAAAATTCTAAACAGAGGCAGGGAAGTTGTTACAGTAGTTCAGATATATTTTCTAGAATACTAATAAAAGCTGAACTGAGAGAATTATACTCCTTAGAGTAATTTAAGCAATAATGTACGTGTATATCATGTATGAAATATAAGTAGATGATGATTGCTGTTGCTAAACGCAAAAATGAATATAAACTATCAAAAAATTGTCACTCTAATTTTTCTGAAATTCACATATTAATTAGGCATTATTCATATGTCATCATGTTTATAAATGTGCATATTTCAATAGTTAGATTATCTAATGATTACCTAAAATCAAATAAGTAGTATTTTGGAAACAAGCTTCTAGCCTGAAAGTAAAAGTGGATTCCAAGCAGGGAGTACAGGTGTCTGCTCTCAGTTCACCAGCTCATCTCGGCCTTCCTGGTGAGACTCCGCCATCAAGATCTATCATGCGTCATCTGTCTGGAATTACGTTTCTTATTGTTTGCAGAGAGAATCATGTTAAATATTTTAATTGTTCAAAGTGGTAACAATTTTCAAATAAGCTTCTTTTGGAAAATGGTAAACATTGTTTTGACATTTTCCTTGTTTTTAGGTATAGATTGTATACCTGACTGCCTTCCCATGTTATCCAATCACTTTGCCAACTGACTGTCACCTAACACACAGCACTAAGATCTCTCACCAGGCAGCACTGCTACCAGAGACCGAGAGGTGGTCACAGTGACTGCAGCTCAGGCCTCTCCTTCCTGCGTGGAGGCTCAGGTGGAACACAGGGCTTGAGTTTTTAAAACTGAAGACAAGTCCATGTTTTCTTTGCATAAAAAGATGGTTAGAGGCTAACCAATTTATTCTGTTTAAAATTTTTTTTTCATGTTTTCTAAATAGAAAAGGGAAAATAACATTTTAACAAGGAATCCCCAGGGAATTCTGTGGGCATGATTCCAAACCTCTGCAATGAAGCTAACAGCAAAATAAAGCAAGACACAGGACATTTTTGGTTTCCCAGCCCATATAAGAGTCATGTTTGTACTGTACTATAGTCTATTAAGTTTATACTAGTTCGGTGCCAAAAAAAAAAAAAAATCTACAGACTTTAACTCAAAAATGCCTAACTGCTGGTGACTGATAGGGGTGGTGGCGGCTGAAGGCTGGGGCCCGGCAAGTTGTAAAGCTGAACAGTGAAGTCTGCCCACCCTTGGCTCTTCCTTCCACCGGAGACGTCCCTGCGGCCTAGGTGCTGTTGTGACACTGGACCAGGGCTAGCTGCTGTCAGAACTGGCTTCCCTTCTCTGCAGCCCTGTGCGGCGCGGTGCTGTGCACGGAGTTCCCATGATGTTCCGAGTCCTCTCGTCGCTTGGCAGGGTGCACAGCACCTTCCCAGGAGCAGACTCTGTCTCGGGACCACCTTCTTCCCTGGTCCCTTGGAAGCAGCCCTACCTGTTCCTGCTCAGCTTCTTCCAGACCTGCTCCTGCGGCTGTGTGGCCTCCTCCCACGAACCTGTGTGCTGTCGCTGGCGTCTGGGGTGGTAGGTCCTCCTGGAGGGTTTCCAGATCCTTCAGAGGAGTCCTTATCTGTGGCAGCTGTGGCCCCCGAAACAGGTTTCAAACTCTGTCTGATCCAGGGCTGCAGAGCGGGCTGTGGCAGCAGGCAGCGAGGCGACGTCTCCAGCAGAGCTCCTGGGTGACCAGAGCCTTGTCGTGAGCAGCAGGCCTGGGAGGGACTCCCTCATTCTGAGATCTCGATGGTGGCTCAAAACAGTGGGTGTCCCAGGCCACAAGCTCATGAGCTGTGACGTTCCTGCACAGGCCAGAGCAGGGAGGCAAAGCTGGAAGGCCCCAGCGTTTAGGATGTGAAGTCAGCACTGACTTCCACTTAGCGTCCCCAGCTCAGTGCCCGAGGAGAGTCAGCCTGTCCTTCAAGCTTTGAAGTCAAGACTTCTCTCCAGCCAACAGCCTCATCCATGTCTTCTTCCCCAGGAGGCTGTTCCGTCCACCCTGAAAGCCTGTCGTCCACGCAGCCACCTTAGCTGGATCTTCTGGGTAATGTGCTGCAGTTCCTCTGTTGGCACTTGGAGCCCCACCAGGCACTTTTCCATTAGGGACCCCTCTTTCCTGGGACTTATGGACAGGAACTGGTTTGACATACCCAGACCCCTACTGCTGTCTCCATGCCATCAGTGCGGCTGTCCCTTGTCGTGCCATTCCTGGTTCCCTGCAGGGGAGCAGCAGCACTTCCAATTCCCGTCAGGGGCCGTTCCTTTGCATTCATGGTCGGCAGTGCCCAGCAGAGCCAGCAGGAGGCCTGGCTGTCAGCTCTCCACCTGCGTTTCCTTCCCCACCTCTAGCCTTTGACTTACAGTGAGAGGCCAGCCACGTGGCTTCACCTGAACCCGTGGAGGTTGCTGCAGGGTTAACTGGCCACACTTCATTCCACTGTCTGGGAAGCAGAGAGCTCAGGGACAGGGCAGAGGTGGTGGCAGGGCCACCCAGCATCCAAGGCTCGGTGTGCTGTCTCATGGGGCAGTTTGCTGCATACGAGATAATCACCCCAGGGACATCAAAGATCAATGATCACATATCACCATGACAGACCCAGGGATAACAGAAACATCTGGACTCTTTCAGCAATTACCAAAAGGTGGCAAGAAGTGGCAGGTGTGTTTGGAGCATGGCGCCTGCCGACTTGCTGAGCAGAGTGGCCACACCCTTCAGAGTGTGAGAAACACCGTAAAGTAAGGGCAACAGAAGGAGGTGCGTGTGTCTGAGAGCAAAATAAACTAATAAAGGGGGCAGTTCCCCAGAGTTCAGCAGCGTGGAGGGAAGAGTGACGGCACCCCTTGTTAAGTCTCTGCTGGTAGGTGGACCATCTCCCACCTATGCTTTGATTGTGGGTGAAAGAGAAGGAGCATCGATGCTTGGAGTCATAGGGGACCAAGTACATCGTGTCCAAGACCCCACCCCATGTTGGCATGTCCTCTTGACATCCTGTCCAATGACCAGGTATTTCTAATCAGTGGGAACATCTATTTGCCCATCAACCTGATCAAATTGTCCCCAGTTCCTTCCTGTGGGGCCAAAGGAGTGGATCTGGGTCCCCCTGCTCCCTAGGGTGCACTCAAATTTATTTGGAGTGAGGTCAAGCTCATTGAAAGCATGTTCCCCAGCCCTCCTCTAATCCCAGGATGATCCTGGCCAGTTCCCTGGTTTCCTTAGACTCAGGCCTCCTGGTCTGGGTGGACCCCTCCCTGATTCATCAGCGCTGTCCCTTTCCGAAGGGGCACATGCTCATTATTGCCATCAGCCAGGAGTTCTGATTCTTAAGTGGCTGTGTGTCGGGGTGCCCACTGGCTGGGGCGGGCGGCGCGATCCGGGTGGCTGGCGACTCCCGCGCCCCGGAACGAAGGCGCGCGCCCGGCCCCTCCCATGGAGGGGCCTCCGGGCTGAACCCCCGCGCCCCAGAACGAAGGCGCGCGCCCGACCCCTCCCATGGAGGTGCCTCCAGGCCGAACCCTGGAGCCCCGGAACAAAGGCGCGCGCCCGGCCCCTCCCATGGAGGTGCCTCCGGGCCGACCCTGGCGCCCCGGAACGAAGGCGCGCACCCGGCCCCTCCGATGGAGGTGCCTCCAGCCCGAAGAGGTGGCGGCATAGCGGCTGGACAGCTGCTGCACAGCCACAACGAGCCATGCTGACGTGGACAGCTCCCGCCCCCCGACCTTCCGGAGGGTGGGTGGGTTTGCCCACAGGATGTCCGTGTCAGGCCGGGCCCGAGGCCACGTGAGGAGGCGGGCCGGCCCAGACCCCCTCCTCACGTCTCGCCTGCCCCGCTGGCCTGTCAGGGTGCCCGGAGCCCCATCCTAATGCGGAAGTCTTCGCCATTGGCCAAGACTTCTGCATGCTCAGTGCGTGATCACTGAGTGCCTGGGCTCCGTGCAGCTTGCAGTCCACGAGCTAACCTCGTGGACAGCTCCCTGATTGGTTGCTCCTGCACATATATACCCGCTACTTCCCTGGGGGGAGGAGAAGAGGGAAGATCCTGTAAGGAGATGGCCATCGTGTGAATAAAGCCTCTGACCAGTCTACGTGTCGCGTCTCTCTGCGGGCAGGGATTCGCCATAGCTGTGCAACCATGTGGCCGGCCAGCTGTCGACTGTTGGGTTAGGCAGCGTGTCTCCTGGCGTTGGGCACACGCACCTCCTTACACTTCTGAGAGGACAGGGGACCAGCCAGGGGCTGTGCTCACATGGCCTGCTGCCCAGCAAAGGCCCCAAGATGACAGCTTGGAGTCAAAGCTAGTGTCTAGAAACATACTCTACCTCAGTGACGGCTGCTTCCTTGCTTGGCTCTTGCTAATTTGTTGGACTTCTGTTGCCAAATTTTTTGTTCTTGATTTTCTTAAGTAGGGTGCTGTTTCCGTGAGCTTGGGAAACACAAGGCTCTGCTTCAAGGCTCTGTTTTCCATAGCTTTCGTATTTGTAATTGAGTTGGATAAGACCTCGTGTGTGATAAGGGCTCAGTTCTGTTAAAGGATGAATTTTAAAATACTGTAATCGCCTTTCATATAAATGTACAATGAGTATACATCAAAGATTTTTTTCAGTTGAATTCTTAATGAAAAAAATAAGATGCTATAAGTTGTGAAGAAAATAAGCCGAATACCCAAGCACGGCAGAATGTAATGCTGAAATCAAGTATCAATAGCTGCAAAACTGGCTGATTATGGGAGCGAAATCCTGAAAACAATTATTTACATGTTTCTAGAAAGCATTCTTCTGCATTGCTGTGAGTTTCCTGTAATTTATGGTTTTAACCAGCCCACAAACTGAAAGGCTTCAACCCAGAGACAACACAGGTTGGATGAGTTAGAAGAATGGGCTAGAATAACCATCGAAGGTCTCGGGGACTCTGGGTCCCTTTCAGAGTCATCCACAGTTTTTCCCTCTGTGCACTGTATTTTTCCTTGTTTCTGTCCTTGACTTTTTACTTCTGGCCACTCTGCACAATTCGTGCAAGAGCATGAATCTCATTATTCAGTAACCTCATGATTGATATGGCTGGGGTGTGGAAAATCATTTGGAGGGTCTTTCTTACCCACAGACCAACATCAGACCTTTATATAAGTGCTCACTTCTGGGGGATGGGAGGTAGCTTGTGGTGGAGCTCTTGCCTAGCACGTGTGGGCTCAATACCTAGTATCATGGACCTAGCGAGTAAATATAACACCTAATTTTAAGTCTTTGGACCATATTATTATCTAAGTTCATTCAGTGTAATGAATGTGTTCATTCTTAAACTCCTTCATTCTTTCAGTAAGTGTTGAGTCCCTACCACTAGCCTTACCTGGTCCAGAAGAAATGATTCTCTAGGCAATAATTCCACAGAGAAAAATACAGAGGAGAAGGGAGAGAAAGCCCTGGGGGGTTACCCTGAAGGTGGGTCACCAGGCAGTGCCACAGGGGAGAAGCTGGCCCTGCAAACACTTGAGGAGGTCAGAGTCACTGTGTGCCTGGAGGACAGCACCTAGGGCCAGGGTCCAGGGCAGGATGGACAGGTAAGAGCTCTAGAGGGAATGGAGGGAAGGCTGGGTATAAAGGGCTGATGGCAGGAGCGCAACGGCCAGATGTGCAGGATGGCGCATTGCTCTGAGGACTGGGGTTCATCCCTGGGAGTGCTCCTTCCTGCCCATGTGGAAGGGCATTCTGACAACTCCTGTGTGTACAGACCACAGAGAGCTGGGAGAGGTCAGTGCTCGGAGTTGGTGGGTCACCTTGGGGCAATTACAGAGGAGGCGCGGGCCTCCCTATGAACTGGCATTCAGATATCAGGGAATAGGCAGAAGCTCCAAGGTGTGTGCAAATAAGAATTGTGTTGACAATGAGAAGAGGAAGCCTACAGAAGTGGGTGTGTTCTACGTAGAATGGACTTGCCTGTCTTGGTCTGAATTTGCTCTCTTCTTGGGGTCAGTTCCACAGATTTTAGTCCCAGATCACACACCTACTCTGAAAATGTGGCAGTACCTTGACCCCAGTCACTTTTCTCCCTCCCTCTATCTCTTAGAACTGAATCCTTTAATGTCAAACAAAGCCCTTCCATGTGTGTAAGATTCCATTGACGGACTGCCAAGAAATGGCTGTGCCTCACACCTCAACCCCTTCCTGCCTATGAACTCCGGCTCCCTGGTTCTGCAGGCTTCCTGAGAATATTTTGCAGGTGGCTACAGTTCTTTGCTTGCAGGTGGGTCAGGGTGGCCTTCTTCCACCTTGGAGATCCCCATCGTGGTCTGAGCTCACCTGAAGAGCTGAGGAGGCTGTACCCGTCTGCTCAGACAGGGCTTCTTTTCTTCTCCATAAGACAGTCTGAATTTGTCCCTGCGTTTTGAGCCAGTGGACCTGGCATGGTCTTTTGAGCTTCCTTCTCCTTCAGAAGCGGCCTAGAGAGTCTGCCCCTCCCTAGAGTCTACCCCTTTCAAGACAGGCTCCTTAGCCTGACTCCTTGAGGGCCTTCAGGGCCCACCCGGTGGTTTCCAGCAGTCTTCATTCCTCTCATGTCAGCCTCAGCTGCTGCTCTCAAATCCCTTGCACTAGTCCAGCTTGTAATTAGCTTAATTGATAATTTGATCATCCTCTGGGCTAAATTCAATTCAGCACTTATTGACCATCCTAAGTGGAAGCACATGCATGCCGAGGTGCTTAAGAGCTGGCTCGGGACTCAGTGCGGAGCATCCTTGAAGAAGTGCTGGGCCTGTCCTTGGGACACATGGTGCATCTAGGGAGGACCATCTCCCCACCTTCAGGACAGGGACCGTTCTCAGGTACCTCACATTGATTCCTGAAAACTCCTCTGTGGTGGCATGAACGGCTAAGTGAGGTGGGACTGAGCTGGCGGAGGAGCATGGGTGAGGCTGCTGGGTAAGAAATAATGCGCGCTTGGACCTGCGTGGCTCGGTACCTTGAGAGCGTGAAGCGTAACCTTGGAAATGTTCGCCCGATCTTCTCAAAGCGGGTCTTCCCTGCTGTGCTAACGATTAAGATGTTATCCTCTTCATTAGTGGTTTTTAAAAGGTTTTGTTACTTGATAATGCCTTTAAGACCAACTGTTAACCAATCAATAGCTGGAAAAATATGTTCCCAGGTTCTTGGACACAAGTTCTGGGGTTAGAAACCAAGGAAGCCTGAGCTCTGCTTCTTTCCTGGGGTGCTCAGAGGCCACTCCCTAGGGCTTCACTAGGCACAGGCTGAGGAGGACCTGCTGGTATCAGAGACAGAGCGGGGCAGCCCTTGTGCAGAAGAATGCTCCTGATGATTGAGCTTAGACAGCTCTTCAGAAAACAGCTGGATGAACAGTGGCGGAGCCCAGAGCTGGGCACAGGGGCAGGAGGCAGAGTCTGTTGCAAACCCCCTTGAAAGCTGTGCCCTCAGACATCTGCATCTGGGGACACTGCCACTCAGCCCACGGGGTCCTCACAGCCCCTCCCCAGCTCAGGGAGCCCCAGCTGCGCTCACTGAACCCAGAGTTCAGTCAACAACTCGGACGCTCTTCCCAGCTTCTTTTCCTTGTTTTCTCCTATCAACCTCTTTTCTATTTCTTTTCCAAATATGTAAAAATAATATGAAAAGTTTCCAAAAATATATGAAGTGCTTTCTAATGTATATATTTTGCCTAGTGTTCATTTTAGGCTTGGGATTAAAAAAAAAATAATTTGCCCAAGTCTGTCTGTTTATTTAAAGGTTTTATTGATACATTATGGTTGTGAATAATAGGGAATCTCATTCTGACACATCAAAAATGCATGGAATGTAAATTGTCCCATTTCAGTCCCAAGTACTTCCTCTTTCCCTCCCCTCCTGCCTCTCCCTGTTCCTGTCCCTCTTCCCTCCTGCTCTATCCCCTTCCTTAACTCCACTGATCTCCCTTCTGTCTTCGTAGGATCTCCCCCTTTTTCCCATATTTTGCTGTAATTCCTGCATATGAAAGGAAACACTCAACCCTTGACTTTTTGAGTCTGGCTTATTTCGCTTAGCGTGATGTGCTCCAGTTCCGCCCATTTACCAGTAAATGCCATAATGTCATTCTTCTTTATGACTCAGTAGAACTCCATTTTATATGTATAGCACATTTTAAACATCTGCTGATGGGCACATTGGCTGGTCCTATAATTTAGCTATTGTAACTCGAGATGCTATAAACATTGATGTGCCTGTATTGCTGAAGTATGCTTACTTTTGTTCTTTGGGATAAATACCAAGAAGTGGAATAGCTAGGTCACATGGTGGTTCCAGTCTTAGTTTTTTGGGAGATCTCCATCTGCTTTCCAAGGTGGTTGTAGTGATTTACAGTCCCACCAACAATGTCTTGGTGTGCCTTTTCCCCCACATCCTCACTAGCATGTATTATGATTTGTATTGTTGATGATTGCCATTTTAACTGGTAAAATAAAATCTAAATGTAATTCTGATTTGATTTCTTTGGTTGCTAGGAATGTTGAACTTTTTTTCATGTATTTTTGGTTGTCTATATTTCTTCTTCCGAGCAATTTTGATTTATTTCTTTTGCCTATTTATCGATTTGGTCATATTTTTCTGTTTTGCTGTGTTTCAACTTCCTTATATATTCTGAATATTAATCCCCTGTCTGAGAAGTAGCTGGCAAAGATTTTCTACCATTCTGTACTTTCTGTTCATGCTTTTGTTTCCTTTGCTGTGCAGAAGTTTTTTTTTTTTTTTAAATTTTGTTTTGTTTTTGTTTTCTTTCTGATGCTTTCTCATTTACTGATTTCCTGGTTTTATTTCTTGAGCCTTTGGAGTCTTGTTAAGGAAGTCAGTGTCCCCACAACATGTTGTAGTGTTGGCCTTATGGATTCTTCCATACTTGCAAAGTTTTCTATGTCATTTCTAGATATTTGATACACTTTGAGGTGACTTTTGTGCAGAGTGATAGAAAGGATCTAGTTTCATTCTTCTATATATGGATATCCAGTTTTCCCAGAACTATTTGTTAAAAGGCTGTCTTTTCTCCAACTATGTTTTGGCACTTTTTTCTAGTATCAGATGACTATCTATCTGGGTTTGTCTCTCTGTCTTCCATTTATCTTCATGTCTGCTTTTATGTCAATGTCATGCTGATTTTGTTTCTATAGCTGTGTAATATAATTTCAGACCAGGTATTGTGTGATGTGTCCAGCATTAATTATCTTGCTCAGGATTGCTTGGACTATCTTGGGTCTTTTATTCTTCCAAATGAATTTTAGGATATTCTTTCTGGTTTTGTGAAGAATGTCATTGGCATTTTGATGGGTATTGCATTGAATCTGTATAACACTTTTTGTAGCATGGCCATTTTATTAATTCTGCCTATCCAAGAACATGGGAAGTCTTTCCATCTTTTAAGGTCTTCACTTTCTTTTCCAGTGTTATATAGTGTTAATTGTAGAGGTATTTTTTCTTTCTTAGATTTATTACTATGTGTTTTATTTGCATTTTGAGGTTATTGTGAATGGGATAGTTTTCCTGATTTCTTTCTCAGCAAATTCATTATTGGAGTGCAGGAAAGCTGTTGATTTGTGAAGGCTCATTTTGAACTGTGCTCCTTACGGGGTAATTTATTTTTTAGCTCTAGAAGACTTCTGGTATAGTTTTTAGAATCTTCTACATAAAGGATCCTGTCATCAGCAGAGATAATTTAATCTCTTCTTTGTTTTCATTTTACTTTCCTTTTCTTGCCTGATTGCTCTGGCTTGAGTTTTAAGAACTGTTTTGAGTAGGACTAGTGAGAGTGGGCATCCTCATCTCATTCTTGATTTCAGAGCAATTTCTTTAATTTTTCTCCATTCTGTATGATGCTGACCTTAGGTTTGGTGTACATGCCTGTATGTTTAAGTAAGTTCCTTCCATAACTAGTGTTTCCAGAATTTTTAACACAAATGGGAGCTGGATTTTTATCAAGGAACTTTCTCCATCTATTGAGACGATCTGTGTTTCTTGTCCTTAATTTTATTTATATAGTGAATTATATTCATTGATTTGCATATATTGAGCCAACCTTGCATCCCTTGGATGAAACTCACTTGATCTTGTTGTACTGTCTTCTTAATGTGTTTTTGAATGTGATGTGCCAATATTTTATTTAGGATTTTTATGTCTATATTCATCAGGAATATTGGTCTGTAGTTTTCTTTTCTCGATAGACATTACCCAGTGATCTACCAGCTTTTAATTTGTGTGATAATTTGGTTCATGTGGAGAAGAAATGTAAAGTAGCTGTGTATTTCAGAAAAGTTTACCATAATTAATGGACTGATTAATGAGTAAAAGGAGAAAGTATTTTCCCCCCTCCTAAAATTTCATGCTTTCTGCAGGGTTGATTCTCTAAAGAGAAAAATAAAGGAAGTTTTCTGCTCCTATATCTGGTGCTCTCTCAGTGCTCAGTTCTGCCCTGGATGATTTCCCAGCATCCAAGCAGCCTGAATTGATGGACAGTGCGGAAGATGGGATGCTGTGTACCCCAGGGGAAGGCACAGGCCAACAATGAGCAAGAATGAGGACATGCACGTCAATCCAGGTGCAAGAATCACACGTGCAGCAATGGGTCAATTAAATAATCTGTGCAGTGACTCCTTATTTCCTTGCCATGAATTGGTGTAATTGAATATGAATTGAAGTAGATTATTAGCTGGAACACGTCCCTGGGAGCTTTGAGCAGACCCGAGGAAATTGTTTAGGGCTTTGAACATTGTTTACAGAATGACTCATTACAATTTTTTTTTTTTTTTTACTTTTTCTTTTTTTTTTGACACTAAAGAATCTAGGGCAAAACTAGAAATGTGAAAAGAAAGCAAAGCTAATCACTTTTCTTCTTTTAATTTTCTGCCAAGGAGCAAACCCTCCATTGCCTGCCTGGCCAGTTGAGCACCATTTACAAGGTGTGCGCAGCTGGGCACTTGGTGACGGAAAGCCTAGCCTAGTGCTGCAAAGTGCATCACAGACTTGCAGCAGAGCAGAGTGACTGCAGAAGAGCTCACTCGAAATAGTTCTCTTCCTGTTCCAAGTGTATTTTTTTGATTTATGTTTTAAATTGCTTATTTTTGTACATGTTTGATTTATTTCTGTTGATAGTATTTTCATTTCTATAATTTAGTGATATAAAATATAGTGTAATTATTAGGAAATATTTT